>JBAMBS010002161.1:135000-260929 GCA_037044455.1 Zygothrica quintamaculata
TTTGCCTTTGAGGCGAGGCAACAAACTTGTTGACTGGTATATGAACACACACACACACACACATTAAACATATACATATAGACATATACAAATACACATATACATATACATATACACATACACATATATACATATATATATATATATTTGTGTGTATGTATGTGTGTTTGCTGTAATTAAACTAAATTAAGAACTCTCTTGGCATTAAAATGAGATTTACGCTTCAGCGCAAAGCAACACACAACACTAAACACACACAGATACACACACACACACACACACACAGAGAAGAGAACAGAGGCACATTGAGAGCAACAAACTTGGGCAACTGTCATTCTAAATGAAAATTGTATGGCACACTCCAAGCAAGCTTAATTAATTTCTAAGGCAACGTCAAAGAAATAAAAATAAAAATAAAAATAAAAATAAATAACAAAATAATACAATAAAAATAAAAGTAAAATAAAATAATACAATAAACAAAAATAATAAAAAAAATAAAAAGGAGAAAGGAAAAAATTGAATCAGAAGTAAATAAATAAAATGCAAGAAGAAGGCGTTAACTTTAAGTGAAAGAAAATGAAAGAGCAAAAAAAATAAAAACGAAACTTTTTGTGCTTCAGTTCTCTGTGCTGCCTATACTATGCCCCCCCCCCCACCCTGCACACTCCCCACACACACCCCCTACCTCCACGCATGTCCTGTGTCAATTGTGATAGGCGAAATTTGTATGCGAAAATTGAGTCATTTTTGCATGCAACCAAAAGATTTTCCAAAATTCACAAAACTTTTCGACTGAGAGGGTTGCTACTAGACTATATCAATCACAACTGATGTATGATGTATGAAGCGTACATCAAAAGTTTAAACTATAAAATATGCTTTACAACGAAGATGTTATATATATATATATATATATTATTAAGAGATTTATTGAGAATTAAAATTTATATAAAATATCATAAATTATTTATAATATTTTTTTTTATATTTTTTATGCTCTTAGCTCTCAGTTGTATAAGCTTTAACCTTAATAAAATAGATCAGATATATATATATATTTTAAATAGCTAAAATTAAAGTCTAAAGTTTTAACTTTAACGAGTGAGAGAATGAGAAAGAGATAGACGAAGGGGGCATAAATCAAATAATTGCCAAACTTCCCTCGCAATATGCACACAAAACTTGCGCATTTCAATTAAAACAAGCCGCCAGCTTCAGTAAAAAAAAAAAAGTAAAATGCAAAGAAAAATGTTGTCAGCTTACTTTGCTTTCAATTAAAATACTCACACACACACACACACACAGCATACACACACACAACAAAAATGAAATCACTTTTGTTGTCTGCCCAAATGCCCAGGCAAAAGTTTTGTTCGACTTTGATGGTCATGTGTAAAGTTCTTGGAGCAATGGCTAGAATCATACTACACACACACACACACACATACATAAGGCATACAAACGCCTGTGTGTATGCAATAAGAAATTTACATATTATTTGCATATGCATGAGCCAAAAAAAAAAAATAAAAAATAAACAAAATAATAGCAAAACACAAAATGAATTCAAAAAGAAAAGCAGACAAAACAAAATCAAACGTTTGCTTTAAGATTTGGAAAATATTGTAGACAGCAGCGCAAGGAAATGGAAATGTGTTGGCTGCAAAGGGAGGAGGGGGAGGGGGGAGGAGGAGCTGGCGATTTTAATGAAAGAGGCAATTATGCAAAGAGCAAGTAATTAGTGAAAGAAAAGGCAGCCAAAAATGACGATAGATGTGTATGGAAATGAGAATGTTGCTGCTCCCTGCCTCCTGCCTTCTGCCACCGCCTGCCTGCTGCCTACTGCCTTCTGCGTCCTGCCCCCTGTTGCCTGCCACTTTTCACTTGCCATAGAATAAAATAAAATGTGAGCCGAAAAGTATTTCGACGACTTTCCGTCTGTGAGCATCCTGCGAGTCTCCACATTCACCCAGAGTCCTGGCCAGACAGTCAGCTATCCTGCCATCCTGCCATCCTACCATCCCACCATCCCATCATCCCATCATCCTGCCAGCATTTCAGCCTGCTGTCTGTATTATTTATGCTTTATTGCATTTTTATGCCTTAATTTTTGGAATTAAAATGAGCGGCAAAGCCAAAGGAAACAATGCCAGAAGAAAGAAGATGATGACGGCTGTGCTGGCTGCGGCGGTTTGAGCGCCAAATGTGTTTTTTATGCATGCCCCAAAAGGTGGCAACAACAACATTAACAGCAACAGCAACAACAACAATAACGAGCAGGGACACTATAAGCGTTAGAGATGGAAAAGAAAACAGAAGACAGACAGACATACAGACAGACAGAGAGGCAGAGAGGCAGAGAGTCAGGCATAAAGGCAGATAGACAGACACAAAAGGAAACGAGGAAACGCTGTCGGATGTTTGCTGCTAGCTGTAGGGGAAAGGGGGGAGGGAGGGAGGTGTGTATGTGTGTGTGTTGGGACATACTGAAAACCGCAATGAGAATATATATTTTTACATTTCTTTTATTTAATTTTTTTTCTTTTTCTGCCTCCTTCTCCTTCTACTTCATCTTCGTCTTCTTCTGTTACTTTTGCTTTACTTCTTTCCATTCTATTTTTTTTTTTGTTTTTTCTTTTTTGAGTAAGGCGCGAATTGTAACAAACGCTGATGATGATAAAACGCCGGAGCAAAAGGATGCCACAAACAAAACAGTTGCTGCAAAAAGTCTTTGGCCACTTCAGCCCAACTCTCAAGGCAATTGTTTAGCCCAAAATGCGCATTTAATTCGCATTTTTGTTGCGCCGCAAAGCAATGGTGCTCCCCACACAAATCGAGAGCTGACACACACACACACACACACAAATACACATATAAAAGAGGCAAAGAAAGGGAAGCGAAGGGTTTATAGAGCTTTTCAAAATCGGGATAAATGCAAATGCGGCAAAAGAGAAAATATTATTATTATAATATGGTAAATACAACGTATGAAGTGAAATGTTGCTGCCACTGCTGCTGCTGCGCTGCTGCTGCTGCTGCTGCGTCACAGAACGTTCAAAGTTTTCAACAAAGCGCAAACAAAATTTATGCATTCCAATTATAAAACGTGCAAAAAAAGAAAGAAAGAAAGAACGAGAGAAAGAAAGAGAAATTAAATTAAATAAAAAATAGTAAAGCTGCAGAGAGCTAAGGAAGGAAGTTTTGGGCGCTGTTTTGGTGCTCGGAAATGCATTTAAAAAAAATAAAAAAAAAATAAAAAAAAATTGGAAAAAACTTTTTGCAAAACAGTAGAAAAAAAAAACAAAAAATAACTCCAAATAAAACTCAATAAAAACTTAAAAATAATAATAATTCACATAATGGAAATTAATTTAAATGATTGCTAAAGCATTTTCCCCCTCCCCTTCCCCCCCCCCTCTGTCCGAAAAACTCTTTAACTTTGATTGCTTGATCGAATGCAGAGGCAAACCTATACACATACATACACACACACGTACACTCACACACATACAGCTGCAATACACTCAACACTCAGGCAGCCACAAAGCCAACCGCACACTCAGTCGCACACACAGCAGCCACATACACACACACACACACACAACAGCCACACACAGTCAGCCACAGCACTTTTGATTTTAGGGCGTAACTAATTGCTGCAGTTGTTACCCCACACACACATACACACACACCCATACACCTACCATAACAGGCAACTTATACTTGCCGCACTTGAAGTCTCTTCCCCAACGCATTCACCTGCAGCTGCTGTAGTTTAAACAGCAGCAGCAGCCACTGCATCAGGATATTGCCAATGCCAAAGAAACAAAAAAAAAAAAACAAAAAAAAACTTTCGACTGGCCAAACAAATTCTACAACCAACTTTTCACTTCGCTTATTGGAAATAGGAAAAGAACAAAGGCAAAAGTAAAAAAAGGAAAGAAACGAGTAAAAAATTGAAAAATATTGAGAATATTTAGTGAATTTCTACAACAAGAACAACAACAACAACAACAACAACGAAAAGGCAACGAATTGACCCGAGTTCTCGTTTTATTTGCGCTTTGCTTTCGCTTTGTTGTTTGGCGCTTGATTTTTGCAGTTTGATTGAATGGCAACTGCCCCCGAAAAAAAAGGAACTTTTTGGGTATACACCGACACACACACACACACACACACTCACATCTGCACCCACATATACTCTATGTATTTATACAAATAGTGAGAAAGAGGGAGAGAATAAGAGATAAATAGTCCTAACGCTTTGTTCGAGTGTCATCTGGCGCCGAAAAATATGCAATAAAATTTATTTGCGCACAAAGAGAACTCCACAAACACACACACACACGCACACACAGATACTGTGTACCCTTAAACACACACACACACACACACACACACTTACACATACACATAGAAATGACAACTGTTTTCTGTTCGCATATGTTGTGCAGCAACATTTCCGTTTCCGTCTGCCGCCATATTCCCAAAAAAAAAAAAAAGGAAGAAGCAGCAGAAAAAAAAACAAAAAATTTTCTTTCTACAAATAAAACATAAACTTTTGTCAGACAACAAAACTGAAGTGCAAAAAGAAAATATTGAGTGCGAAAAAAAAAAAACAACAACGACAAAGACAAACAGAGAATGACAGAACGAAAGGAGTGAGTGAAAGAGTGCGTATAAGAGATAGAGAGCGAGAGAGAGAGAGAGAGAATCTACTCACTGTAAGATGACAAAGTTTGCACTTTAACAAGAAAATAATCAAATAAATTATCATAAAATGTTGAAAAACCGTTTTGTTTTGGCCGGAAGTCACGTACTGTCTGCAGCAAGAGACCTCCAGCCACATGTGCCTGCTACACTCTATATATGTATGTGTGTATGTGTGTGTGGGTAGGACAAGACAAGGAAATGAACTTGTGTATGTGTGTGTGTGTGTGTGTGTGTGTGTGTGTGTATTTGCCACTTTGTCTCGTAGACTTTATTAACTTTACTAAAAAGTCATAAAAATGGTTGGAGAAATGTTGCTTTAAAATATGGCCAAGTGGCTAAATTATGAGAATTTCGCGTAAGCTGGCGGTGGTAGCGTTTGCTGTCACACTGCCACGCCCCTCCCCGCCCTGCGTTGCACCGCCCCAGGAACAGCAAGGCAAGAAAAAAAGAAAGACAAATGGTTTTCATGTGCAAATTATAATTGGAAAACGGCTTTGCAATACGTTCAAAAAAAAAAAAACGAAAAGAAAAGAAAAATAAATGGAAAACTTGCGTAACGAGAAAAGGGTTAAAGCAAAATGCTAACGGATAAAGATCAAAATGTATATGTAAATATATATGATTAGGTTTGAGATCAGCCGCTGTATATATATATATATAAGTATGGACTTGGCTACAATTGTAGTTGATTCACAAGTAACTAAGGACAAGTCGAGCAGCATAGCAAAGTACCACACACACACACACACACACACACATCAAGCTGACAATCATAACAGCTCCTCAGGCTGCTGCTGCTTCAGACGCACACACACAGGACACAAGCAGTGGCAGTGGGAATAGCTCTAGTGCTAGGCAGAAACTTGCAGGATAACAGCAGCAGCAGCAGGACAAACTGTAAGGCGGTGGTAAGGAGGAGGCGGCACACAGAGGCCAGACAATGTTATCGTGCAAAAGCTATGACATTTCTGGTAGCAGATAAGGGTGACAAAAATATGTATTAAGTGGATGGGGGTAGGTAGGGAGGGGGGACCACCAACAACGAGTGGTTATCAAAAGGTATGAAAAACGAACAAACGACGCTAACAACAATTCTAGCAGCAACTGAGGGAGTGAGCGAGATGGAAATGTAATGAAATCCTTTTATAAACACAAACAAAAAAAATACATATATATATATATAAAACTGGACCTTATATGGCATATATATATATATATATATAACGAGAGGGGTCTGGACACACACACATGGAGCGAGAGCTCCCCTTCCCTAGAGGCAACAGAACAAAGGCTGGCTACGAATGAATGAATGAAGTGCTAGCACATTTGAAGAGAACCTGCAAAGAGGGTTAGAGAGTAGCCAAAAGAG
Organism: Zygothrica quintamaculata; assembly: GCA_037044455.1. NCBI lineage: Eukaryota > Metazoa > Arthropoda > Insecta > Diptera > Drosophilidae > Zygothrica > Zygothrica quintamaculata. The sequence continues at coordinate 141,086 of JBAMBS010002161.1, forward strand.
ATAGGGCGCAAGGGGGCAGTGTAGAGTGCTGGGTGCAAGGGGCAAGGGGTAAGGGGCAGCCAAAGGGCATGACAGTATGAGTGCCATAGAGGCAACAACAAGTTGACACTTTTATGAGGCACTTAAATGACACAACCAAACCCACAGCAAGCCTGAACATATGAGCTCTCTTAGTGTTAAGAACAGTGGAGATAGGGAGGGGGGGGGTTTATTTTTCTCTCTCTCTCTCTCACACTCTCTTTCTTCGTCTACTACTGCTGCTTCTGTTAGATACATGGCAGTAGCCACTGTAGCCGCTGCCACAACCTGCGCTCAAGATTGACATGCAAACAATTGTGCAAATAGAAAGAGTGAAGGGTAAGGGAGGGGGAAACACACACACACACACCCACATACACACACACTCGAACACAGGAGCAACAATTGCAATTGTCCAGTGTGTATACAGATAAAAGAATTGTGGGTGGAATTGGGTGTCAGCAACTGCTGCTGCTGCTGCTGCTGCTGCAAAATACTGTTCGCAGTTAGCTAATGCCAAACTGTAGAAAAAGAAGACATAGAGAGAGAGAGAGAGAGAGAGCGAGGGAGAAAAAAAAACAATACAAAACAATACCTACAACAATGGCCAACAAAAGCAATAGTTGGCCATTGCGCTGGCCAGGATACAAAACAAATATTTGAGTTGCATAACAAAAGGCAACTAATTTTCTATCCTTTATACTAGTTGTTGCTGTTGTTGTTGTTGTTGTTGCTGTAGAAGGCTAAATAAATAATTGAAATGGGCACTTCCGTTTAGGTACTGAGGCTACAGCAAACATTGGGCAGCGGCAGAGCGGCGCAGCGTCAACGCTACGTCAGAGCCATCCATCAATTGGAACATCACAATCCCATTGACTCAGATACCCCACAACCAACCAAAAATAAAAAATAAAAAGAAAAATAAAAAGAAAAACAAAAAGAAAAGTATACAGGAAAATAAAAAAGAAAACCTGTGCCTGCCTTTCTTTGTTGCCGTAAATCAGTTGCCTGGCGCATTGCCAAAGAATTTTATGAAAATTGAAAAGTGTAAGCTTCGAGAAGTACCCCCTCTCCCCTCTCCATAGCATAAAGCTTCATGCTCACAAGACCCCACAACAACCCCTTTACCACTTTACCAGCAATAGTGTTGAATTGTAGAGGGAAATTGGAATATTTTCTGACACATTTTTATCGCTGAAATTGTCAAAGTGTTTAAGTATGAGACAATGCCTTCTTCTTTCATATACCACCCCGCCCCACCGTCGGGCTTCTCTTTAAGTTTTCATCATTTTTGGCATTTGGCTTAGCACAGTCTGCTGCATTATTGACAGTTCATATCGATATACCACACAGAGCTATATATATATATATATACAGATAGAGATATATATATTTATATATATATAGCTATTGCGTACAGCTGCCACATGGCGCAAAAAGATTCAACTCAAGCACTGTAAAATATATATATATATATGTATATATATATATATATATAAATTGAAGCAAAATTTTCAAATGAATTGCGTCTGTCTAATATTCGATATTCGATTTGAGGAAGTAACGAGTAGCAGGCAGCAAGCAAATGTGTCGCAATTCCAATTGTGGCTGTCAGTAAGATAAGTAGAGACCTTCTCATCTCATATGATCTAAAGACCTTAAGGCATAACATATACATATATATACATATATTGTATATGGAAATTGTTTCAAGGAAACTTATAGCCCGTAAGGCAGCAAAAAGCCATACATAATCGATATATAAATTGTAAAAGGGAAAAAGCTTTGTCAAAGACTAAAAATAAATGCAATTTATTTCAACTTATTTTAAATAAGAATTTCTCATCTTCAACTGCAAAAGCAAAAGCAAAATATCAGATGACTTTAAAAGAATAAAATATAGAAAACATATTTTCAAATAAAACTAACATATTTATAATATCAGCGATATTATTCAAATTAAATTTAAAGTAATGCAAAATATATATAAATATTTAAAGAAGCAAAAATTTAATGAATTTTTTGTATCAGTTCTTACTAGACGAGCATTTGATGCAATAGAATAATTATTAAAATTATTATTAAAATTTAAGAGCCAAAAGACAAGTGATGTCATTCTCTTTAACAGAAGCTAGAAGAGCCAGATTATAGAAGTAATGAAACTATATGTATATCATATTAAAAGCAGGCACACCTATTAAAAGCAGAATACACAGATTCTAAGCTCACAAAAGGCTTACGATAAGCCAGATTATAGCCCATCAATAATAATTATATTGTATTTCATGCAATGTCAAAGGAATTTCTCAAAAATATACACAAAATTCAAAAATCTATTTATACATAATTAAATTTACTTAGCCTTGCTGCAAAGCATTGGCACATAATAATATTAAATGTTATTTTTACCGCTTTTATAACCACATTAGTGTAATAATAATAATAACATTTGCTGCACTCAAGTTAAGCAGTTGCACTGTAGCGCCTCGTATCGACAGTATGTAATTGCTATTTTCTATATAAACATTAGCTGCTAGCGCCATCTAGAAAACAATTTTGCCAACAAATAAACAATTGATGCTCAGCCAATCAGCGTATTAAACGAATCTCTTTTTCTCTGCTTACTATGCCGAAGCATGCAGTCAATTAACGCTGCTACGATTGACACTTCTTTGTGCCTTCGTATGGAAACGAATCGTTCGTATACGCATCGTTTCTAGACTAATCGAATAAGTTAGGTTAAATTTAACACGTGTTTCGCTCAACAATAGCAGAATAACTTCATATTATTGCAGCTGTATTCAATGCGCTAAGTGTTCTTATGAAAGATTAAGAATCAATATAATAATTAAAAACTTTTAATTAAAAAACTTTAAGGCATATTTTAATTAATTTTAGTGTTCTATTTATTTCATTTGAAGCAGATTCAACTGTTTTTTTAATCAAATATAAATGACACTAGAAGAGACTTATTGGAGAGCTTATATAAATATAAACTATGGGCAACTATTGATATTGTTTGTGTATAAAAATCTTTAGTAAACAATAACAAATGATTTAATTTAAGTAAAGTAAAAACCATTGTTTACAATACAAATAACACACAATATTTACAGTATTTATAAAGCAAAAGGAAAAGCCGAAAATTGTTCTTCATTTGCCATCAAATATTAATGAGTAAATAAAACTCAACTAAAAATTCATATAATATTCAAATATTGTAAACTAAATTCAATTTAATTTAAGCAAATTAGCTTCATTATTTTACCAAAAACCAAAAAAAAAATAATAAAAAAACAAATTATAATAATTTATGTTTTTTTTTGTAATTTATTTATATTTAGTTAGAGGCAAATCAAATCATAAATAAACATCAAAGTTTACAACTAATTAAGTTTTGTTTTCATTTTTAATGTATATGAAAATATATATTTATTTATAATTTATTTATATTTACCCTTCCTCCCCCCACCCCCCCTACTCTCACGCTGTTTCGATCTTTTAGTACAAATTTGTTTTTGATGAACAAATTTTTCGACATGCAATTAAACCACAGATATAATTAGATAAAATATTCTATAATTTTGACATAGGCGCAAATTCTTTTGACTGCCACGCGCCATTACAGCAAACACACACACACACAGGGACTATGGTAAGGCAATTTATTTATCATTTTGAAAATATTAAATATGCCAAGTAAATAAATATAAATTTTAAAAATTCGCATATGTGCCACAACTTTGGCAACTGCAGCAAATTTTATGCACTTTCTGTCTCTTAACAATTACGCTCGACATTTTTGACGTGGTAAATAAAATTCAGGAATATTTCTACATATACATACATACATACATACACATATAAATATATATATATATATATATATCAACACTGTTCTGGCACGCTTTGGTGTACGTGCTGTAAACTGTTGTAGGCGTGGCAGCTTTATGGTTTGAATCTGGGGTATATAAAACTGTTGCTTATTATTCTACTATAATATATATATATATATTCCTAAGCCACATCAAATTGCAAATATTTTTTTTAATATATAAAATTTACATTTCATTTTTAATTAAATTTCATTTATTTCCCTTTCAGTTTTTCTTATTAAAGCTACTATTATATTTCGCAGTCGTGCAGACCCGTTTGGATTTAAATAACTTTTCAGCTTTTTTCATTTTTTTCCTTTCTGCTGTTTTTATAATTTTTCTTTTCATTTTTATTTCTGTTAAACAATTTTTTTATACTCGCTTTGGCCAGGTAACTGCACTCTCTTTATAATCATATTAAATCAGTGCCAGCAATTTTTTTTTTCTTTTTTTTTCTTGTTAACCCCAAAAATGGTAGCTGGCTTTTCATTTTGGTAGAACACAAAAAAGAAAGAAAAAAAAGGTAGGAAATAAATATTTTTTGGTATATGTTTTGTTGCTGCTCTTTGGGGTTGCATTGTTCACAAAAAATTAATTAAAATATGCTGCACAAATCCATTAAAGTTGCAACAATGTGCTGCATGCGAGCATCAGAAGCAGCAATAAAAAATATATATATATTTTTTAAAGAGAATTTGTTAAATATTTATGCCTTGTGACCGCGTCGGCGATGGGGCGTATGATCAATTTCCGTTTTCATTGAGCGACTGAAAATTAATATAGCATTTTTTCTGCATAAGAATTTCCTATATACTCTATATATATTTTCCTCTTTAGCCATTATATATATATAGATATATATATATGATTTTAGTTGATATTTTAGTGTTCATATCACAAGCAATTTGTCTAATTTATTTAATTGCTTAATTATTTGTCGAGCAATGCCACGGAAATTAGATACTAAATTTATATGGAAAAGAGGCAAATCATACAAATCAATATAATATATATATATATAGATACCCTAAACTAACAGTGTGTAAAGAAACCAGTGAACAAATCAAGTATATATATATATATAGCATATAATAATCATATACAGCTTTAACTATCTCTTTTATTACCTTAGTTTATGGCAAATATTGTCCTCCATGTAAGTTACTTTTACATGTGTGTGTGTGTGTGTGTGTGTGTATATATACATTATATGTACATTATACCCTACTCAGTTATTGCTATTAAACAAAGGGTATAAAAGGAAGAACACAATGGAAACCAAAGAAGAAAGAAAGCAAAAAAAAAAAAAAAATTATGTCGTAAAAATGCAGCGTTAAATTTGTAAATTGTTTACATTTGATATTAGGCAATAATAAACAACAGCAACACGGCCCAAGTAATTTGTAGTCACAACAGCAACAACTACAACAACAATCAATGATTCGGCTTATTAGCACACACAGACACACATAAATACGCCCCCCACTTTAATGCCCCGCCTTAGGGTGCTAAAACTAAACTACAAAATTGTTGGCTCGCGTGTCGGTTCGCATTTTAGTGTTCTACTTCCTACACAACTCCCTTTCTCACCCACTCTCTTTTCACTCTCTATCTTTCTTCTTTCATTCCCCCCCTCTCCCCAACACACACAATCAACTCTTCTATGTTTCACCCCTCTGGTTTATATGTTAAGCCCCTGCCTTATAGTTCAAGTTGCTGACTGCTGCATGAAAACTTTGCTCTGAGTTTAATCAATAAGTTTTTGCAAAACCAAAACGAAAATGAAAAAAAAACAACAGAAATAATAAGAAGAAGACGCAGTAGAAGTGGAGTGTGGGTGCTGCAGGACATGCCAGGCATTAGCCAAAAGTGCCCGCAGGATGATAAGAAAGCAGTAAAGAGTCCCTGATAAGCGTTTTAATAGTTCACTTGATTATGCACACAAAATTTTAAGGATTCAAAAAATTATGCTTAAGTGGATTGTTCGTATGCCAATGGCCAAGGGCTATGCCAAAGTAATTTCCTTACCAAAAAAAAAACTTTACTAAATTCTGTCTGAAAGGGTAACACTAAATCATTAAATATATAAGTTTATATATAGTATATATATATATATATATATATATATAAGGACAACTGGCAGAACTTTAGTGTCCACCCTCAAATAACTCAATTTCCTTAAGCCTAATGTAATGAAATTTTAGACAGATGTCAATTAATTTTAAGTACCTCAAACACACACACATACATATAAAGATAAAGTGTAAAGTGTCAATGGCAAAACACTTAAGTGGATGCGATTTACTAAATAGATTAACTACTATATATATATATAAATATATTTAAATTTTGAAGTGTAATCAAATGCTTGACTGAAGTTTTTCTCTTTGTGTTCTGGCAGCTAATTGAAAGCACTTTGTGCATTGTTTTGCATTGTTATTAAACATAATTATAATTAATTATTAATTTTATAACAATTATAAAACACATTTGATCTAATATTATTATTTAATATTATTACTTTTATGTGTTTAATTAACTTTAAATTAAGCCGCAAGCGACACAACTCGAGGCAAGCCGCAGGCAAACAAACTGCAATTCTTTTAACTAAAATGACTTATCCTTAGTTATATATTTCAGATATATATATATTTATATACCAGCTAAATATAGATAGATGCGTATACATATATATATATATATATATATATATGCTATATATAGCAGTAAATCTGTTGTTTCAAATGAACTCTTGCACTATAAAATTTGCTTGAGAAGAATGATTTTTAAGTATGAAATTTATATGTCTAAATCTTTAGATATTCCCTACTAATTAGTTGTCAGCAGCTTTATATATATATATATATATATATATATATTCATATATATATATATACTATACATATACATATACATATACATATATATATATATATATATATATATTATTAAGTGTTACAGCTTTTCGTTGCCAAATGAGCGAAATTTGCTTAAGTTTTCTCTTTTGGCGTATCTTCATCTGTTTGTTTTGTGGCTTTTGCCAAGTTGCATTCAATTTAGTTTTTATCTAAGTACTATATATATACTATAGTATATATATATATATATATATATATATATGTATAGTGTTGGTTGAAACGATGTGGCAGACAAACAAATGACAGGCAGCTAATTAAAGCAACTTAAATGGAACACAACAAATCACATTTATCAGTTTTAAGCAATTGTACAAAGGACATGAATAGCCACAATACAAGGTGGTGCAGTGGTGCTGTGGTGCCGTAGCGCTGTGCTGCATATGTATGCTTGTGAACAAGGTTGAAAGAGACAAATGTACAAGGTCATTCGGTCGATTGAACAATTGCCTTTAAATGCATTTACATTTCTTGCTTTGATTGATGGCCCTCTACGCTACGGTTAGGCCCAAAACTGTTACCAAAAATAAAACAAACGTCTTAAGGAAATGATTATTTTGTGGCATGCTTAAACAAAGACCATAAGCCACAGCATGTGGAAAGCTGTTTTTAAAAATAATAATAACTGTAGACAATGCTGAAGAAGCATTTGTCACCAAATTTCCGTTATATTGTATGCGAAGCAAGAAGAGAAAACGAAGGAAAGGGGAAGTGGGAAAAGGGGGAAAGAAAAGAAAACATAAAAATGTTAGCGATGAATTATTCGAGATTGTGGGGCTAAATATATTAAAGATACTAGTATAACCATTTATCATTAAGCTAAATCATTTCTAATTATCAAGATTTCCTTTTGCTTTCCTTTTGTGTTCTATTTTCTGTCTCTTGCGTTTTTCACACAAATTGATATAAAAGCTTTAAGTGACAAGCAGAAGCAACAGCAAGCAGAGAAAGAAACAGCTAATAATACAACAATATACAAAAAATAACAAAAGTCTCCTCTGATTTTTTTTTGGCAAAGCTTTAAGGTTCATTCTGGGATTAAGAGAAGTATTCACGTGTGGGATTAATGTGATTTCAAAGCTGCTTTTTATCGCAACTTTTACAAAAGAAAGCAAACGCTCAATTTAAGCCACACACAGCAAAGAGCTTTAATGTGCTTTTAAGCTGATTCGTTCACGAAAAACTATGAAAACTATAGAAAATTAAGCAGTTTATAGAATTATTAAGCTTGAGTATGAATTGTAAGAGATTTAGCTATTAAAATTAAATGAAAATCAATTTGATTTAATGCATTTTACACGCTTTTCCAACTCCCCCTTCCTATCACTATTTAGCTAAACAAAACTTTATTAGCTAACTTTCAGTTCTATCGAATTAAAAGGAGCTAAGCAAATAGCAAGAAAAAAAAAGAGAATAAAAAAGAAACTCATCTGGTAAATTGATGCATTGCTGCAAAACATTCATAAGCTGCAAAAATAACTTAAAAGAAAAACAAAAAAAAAAAACGCACAAAATAAAAGATGGAAAATGCAAAATGGATGTGGAAAATTTTATTCAAATAAAATGAAACAAGGGAAATATATTTGCATTATAAACATAAAAACTATTTAATCTTCAATGTATATAAACTGAGTAGCAATCACATTGCAAACTTATACACACACAAGCGCACACACACATACTACACACACATACATTTAACATTTTGAAGCGAGTAAATATTTTGGTTAAGTATACGCCATGTATTTCATTTTGTTTGCCACAATTTTTGGCTCGTCGCTCGTCGTTTGCCCTCTAACTTGCTGCAGCACAATCTACCTCTTTCACTCTCTCCCCTCTCCCTCGCCCTCTCTCTCTCTCTCTATCTCTCTCTTTTGTCTGTCTCAATGTCTTTTGATTTTGTCTGTCGATTGCATTTCCACGTTTTGTTTGACATTCAATAGTTTCCACTCTGCTCTATATAAAACGTTTCGCGCTATTCTCTACTATCCTCTATTCACCTCACCCACCACCCCCCCCTGTCCCCACTCTACCAGCATTAGTTCAATCTCTTTTTGGCTGCTCATTTCAAATTATTTTTATATGCTGCTGCTGTGTTTACTGTGTTTGCTTTGAGTATTTTGCGGTTATTTTTATTGCATCTCGTTTTTATGCAGTTACAATGACAACGGGTTTTTTTTTCATCTCTTTTGTTGTTGTTGTTTTTGTTTTATTATTAAGTGTATTGCACGCTTCGAGGGTCTTGTAAAATGCAGAGATAACGAAAGACCACAAGGTCGCCAGAGGGTTAGAGGTATGGTGGGGAGGGGGAGAGAGAGGGGGAGGGGACAGCAGAAGAAGCACTGATTTTATGCACAACATTTTATGTGTTGTGATGATAATCAACAACAACAGCAGCAGCAGCACCAACAGCAGCAATACACAGGAGCAACATTAGAATAAGCAGCAACAGCAACAGCAACAGCAACATCATTATCATTATCATAATCATTATCATTATAATCATACCATATATATTTTATGCGTACTTTTGTGCTTATCATTTACATTATTTTTCGCAGCATTTTATTGAAGAGCTCATGAATATCATTCCTATATATATAGTATATATATATATCTGTATATATCTGTATATATCTGTATATTATTATTTGAGCTGGGTAGAGCAAGTTGTAGTCCTTGTAGTTGTACTTGTCCTTGTCCTTGTTGTAATGGTATGAAGTGAAATATTTTTTAACTAAAATTTTAGTGCTATTGCCAAGTGTAGAGCATACTTAAGTCTTTTGCCACACCAAAGCCGCACACACACACTCACACTCACACTCACACTCACACACACGCACACAGTTCAGTTGAGTGTGTAAAACTTTGCGGCAACGTTTGCCAATGTTTTCAGTCTTCAAAAGTTACAACTTCTCTACGACGTTCTAATCTCTAAGAATATAATAAGAAAAAGCAACAACAGCAACAACAAAAAATTTGGCCAAAACATGTCACATGGAAACGTTAAGACATCTCACAACTACCCCCTGCCTCTGACTCTAAAACTCCCGCTCCCGTTCCTACTTTCGTTTCAACACCTCCTCTCGATTCAGTTACTCCATCCAACCCACCCCCTCTAGAGGACAGCCCTACAGCCCTACAGCCCTACACCAAATGAACCTTTGGCTTTGACTTGTTTTTCCACAAAACGTCGCTACGAATAATTTACACAGAAACAAACTTTTGACTAAGAAAACAAAATGTAAAGAAAATGAGAAGAAAAAAAATATCCAAAATTTTCAACAAAAAAAAAAAAAATGGAACAAAAAAAAAACAAAAATTTGTTACTTGACCAAAAGTGAAACAGAGGCAAACCGCAAAGCGCCTTGAGTGCTAAGCTGGGCGTTGAACTGGGCGTGGCTGCGGCAATGAACAACAACTACAACAACAACAACAGCAACATGAAACAAGCATACATTTGATAGGCTCTAAGATAACCTGTAAAAAGATATAATATCATTTGTATAGGGTATATCCGACGCACCTGCTGTGCTTTGCCTCCATATAGATTGAATTCCTATTAATCCTATATATAAATATATACATATAAATATATACATATATATATATATATATATATGATGATAATTTGATTTTGCAAAGTTTGCATATATTTGAATATACCCTGTGTTAGGATTTCTACCACGTCTACAGGGTATATATAAAAAGGTAAGAAAAGTTATAAAAATTTTATGCTCAGCGAAAAGTGTATAAAATAATCCGTAGAGATTTTTATCTTGTTATAAGCATGGAAATGTCCAGAGCAAAGGCAGATGCCTCCACTTCATCTTGTTGCTCAAACAAAGTACCCCGCAACACCCTCTCCCTTTCTCACTCTACTGGCCACACCCTTATCCAATCACTGACCATTTCACTCTCCCTTTCTCCCGCTCTCTTCCTCACTCGCACTCTCTCTCTTTCTCTTTCTCTCTGCGTATCTCCCGCGTTGTCTGTCTTTCAGCGTACACTTATCTTTTACTGGAAATCTTTGCAGCAGCTGCTAAAGATTTTTTTTCCTTAGTTCTCTTAATTTTTTTACTTTTTTATTTTATTTTATTTTTTCGGACAGGTAACAAAATTTTGCAGCGTAAAGTTTTTTTTGCTTTTTATTTTTGGGGTATAAAAATTGCAAAAAGACTTTTGAAAGAACATTTTGAACCCCCTCTACGTACGTTAGCTACACCTCTCGTTTCCCCCCTACAAAACAACCCTCAACCCCAACCCCCACCATACCACCCAATCCCATACTGTCGGCCGCTTGTCTAGGCCTCTTTCATCTTTGGTGCGCTGTTTGTCATTAATTCAATTTACTTCTGGCTGCTGAGACTTCACCTGTTGTTATTTAGCTGTTTACCTGGCAGATTTATGGGCCCAGCCCAAAGGCCACATGGAAAAGAGACTTGGAGACTGAGACAGAAAGATATATAGAAATAGAGTGGGAGCGTGGCAGAGAGTGAGAGAGAGAGATCTTTACCAAAGGGGCGTGAAGATTTTTGCCTAATTAAAGTTGCTTTCGGGTCGGTCAGCTACACTTTGTGCCACTGCAGGGCATGTGCGAGGGGTCAGGTCACGGAGGAGGGCGTTTGGCTTATGGAAAATGTAAAAATATTACTTTGAGGCCATCGCTGAGGGTTGAGTTGATGAGTGAACTTGTTGAAGCTGCCGTTGAACTTACCTGCAATGAAAAAGAACAGAGAAAAAGAGAAGAGAAAAAAAACATTAGAATACAGTCCCAAGAATAAGTAATTAACGCAAATTAGTCAAAATGTTTATGAGAAGTGTGTGGCTTATGAGAAATTGCGTATTAGCAGCAGGCAGCAGCCTGGGAAACTGCCCCAAAATAAAATAAAAAAAATATATATATATATTCTCAAAGTACAACATGTGTATGCGTATATCTATGTGTATGTGTTTGTGTGTTCGTGTTCGTAAGGTTTAATTTTTTTTTAATAAGCCCAAAATATCCTTTTGCGGTTCATTTTATTTAAAAGGTTTTTTATTTTGGGGTTGAGATTGTAAATGTTTATGTAGCTGTTTACAAATCCTTCAATTTTCTCTTAAAGTAAAATCTTTTTAAAGTCTTAAAATTTTAAACAAATCCGTATCCTTTGCTCCAAGACTGTGAACATCAATTACACAGTTGAATTAGTCCTTGGACTGTAAGAAATTCTATGTGTCCAATAGACACAAAGCTTATCTGACCATCAGAAGTTCATGCCTAAATTTTGTCTTATTTTTGTGTTGATTTATAACATTTTGTTTTTTAATTATTTTATTTTTATTTATTTTATTTTTTATTGACTTTATTTTTATTTATTTTATTTTTTATTTATTTTATTCTTATTTATTTTATTTTTTATTTTCTTTATCTTTTATTTCCTTTATTTTTATTTATTTTATTTTTTATTTATTTTATTTTTATTTATTTTATTTTTTATTTATTTTATTTTTATTTATTTTATTTTTTATTTATTTTATTTTTTATTTATTTTATTTTTTATTTATATTTTTTTTTCATTTACTTTTTTTTTATTTATTTTATTTTTTATTTATTTTATTTTTTATTTATTTTATTTTTATTTATTTTATTTTTTATTTATTTTATTTTTTATTTATTTTATTTTTTTTTATTTTATTTTTTATTTATTTTATTTTTATTTATTTTATTTTTATTTATTTTATTTTTTATTTATTTTATTTTTTATTTATTTTATTCTGATTTATTTTATTTTTTATTTATTTTATTTTTTATTTCCTTTATTTTTATTTATTTTATTTTGTATTTATTTTATTTTGTATTTATTTTATTTTTATTTATTTTATTTTTTATTTATTTTATTCTGATTTATTTTATTTTTTTATTTCCTTTATTTTTTATTTCCTTTATTTTTATTTATTTTATTTTTTATTTATTTTATTTTTTATTTATTTTATTTTTATTTATTTTATTTTTTATTTATTTTATTTTTTAATTTTTTTAGATTATTTTCGTTGTTATTTATTTTATTTAAATAATTTTATTATTTTTTTTACTTTAATTTTATTTTAGTTAATTTTTTTTAATTTTATTTTATTTTTATTATTTTGCTTTATTTTTATATAATCGATTTTTAATTTGTTTTTCTTTTATATTGTGATTAATTTTGTATCTTCTTTGTAATTATTGTAATTATTGATATATAATTAAAGAAAAATACTTTAAATATGATTTTAATTATGTTTAATTTAGTCTGATTTGGACATATGCTAGAAATATGAACCTGAGAATAGGTATCCCTCTTAGAGGAAGCGTTATATACAAGCAATGGACACCTTTTGAGGAATGTAAGAAAATATCAGATCCGTCTTAATTTTATGCTTGCCTGCGGCTTAGGTGTAGCAAGTAGAACAATGTGTGTGCAGCAGCAGGTAGCATCTATGGTAGTCCATCAATTTCATGAGTAATACATGTCTTTGGCTACAATTCGCCACAATTTTGTATGCAACACATGATGCCGCTTTAGATGGAGCATCAATCTCTTTTTGTCAGCACCCAGTCAAGTTGTTTCCATTGTTGTCGTAGCTATTTTCCTTTTGTTTCTTTCCTATCTTCTGTCTTTCTGTTATTTTCGTCTTATGTTGCTGTTGTACAAAAGCTGCCTTGATGACGTCTACTTTTTGGTTGCTGTTGCTGTTGCTACTGCTGCGACACTCCCACAACAGCAAACCAGTTTTTTTTTTCCATACCATTCCTTGGCAACAAAACAGGATTTTTGTTTTCATTTTTATTTTTGTTACTTTTCTTGCTTTTTTTTATTATTATTCCTCCTTTTTCGCCTTAAGGCAAAATTCATTGTCAAAGTCGCAGCGGCAGCGCCTACAGAAAAAAACTTTTGTCATCAGACAAAAGAGTTGAAAACTTGCGCTGCTGTTGCTCCTATAACGCCCACAATGCTACACGCCCAGCACACACAGGCTGGGGCAACACAGACACACACACACACACACATTGATATACAGTGCATCGTGCTCGTAGGAGCTGTGCGTACTCCCTGAAGCAACCAGCTGAATGACTCAATGACTCAATAGCTACCCTCAAACTCTTTTACCTTTCTCCTCTCACTCTCTATCACCCACACAGCGCTGCTTGCATTTTCTCTCTCTCTCTCTCTCTCTCTTCTTCTGTCTCATCTCTAACTGTCTAAGTGCTTGTGAATCTCAATGTGGCTTTAGGTGCTGCCGACTCGCCTGCTTTGCTTTGATTGATGATTTCAAATTAGCGACAAGGCACCGCACCAAAAGCATCAACTAAGCAGGAAAAATGTACGAAAGATCATTTTCGGCTTGTGTTTTTTATTACCATTTCTTTGTTTTTTGTCTTTCCCTATCTTTTTCTGCTGTTACGTTTTTCTTGCCCCCGTCCCTCCTAATTTGCTGCAAATATATATATTTGTATATCTATATATAAATGCGTGCACATAAGTTATCTGACAAACGGAGCAACGACCGTGTTTAGTTGCTATCCAGTTGCTGTGTGTGTTCAGCTGTGTGTGTGTGTGTTGGTGTGTTGGTGTTGATGTATAGGTAAGTGTATATGCATGGGGATGTGCCTTTTAATGATGTGGGCATGTCTTGATCAATAAGCTTGTCAGTTTGGACATAATGACTGACTGACTAAATGCCTGACTGACTGACTAACTGACTGACTTACTGGCTAACTAGTTGACTGATAGACTGGCTGACAGACAGAGCTTGAGACCGAAAAGCCTTAGATAAGCTCTTGACTTTGTTAAGGGATTGTTGTAAGGTTGAATTTATAGTCCGATATGAATATAAATATTTAAATACCAAAAGATATACGCGACACAATGGAAGCTCTAAGATTTCCCAAGGCAAGCAAAGGCAATGGAAATATAGATGAAATAAATCGAATAGATTAGAGTTGCTTAAAAATAGATTTGTTTTATGAACATATAGAAATACTTTAGTTAATTGTTAAAAATCGTTTTGTGCTTAGAGCCAACTTTTAATAATTAAACTGAGCTGATTTTCAGCTAATTACAAAAATAATAATAAAAAAAAACAGATTAAGTTTCCCCTTAAGGTAAACGAATGAAAAGTGATTCAAAACTGTTTCAATCTATATAATATATACTTATTGAGTATTAATTACTTTATTTTTATTTTTTTGTTGTTTCATCTACGTTATCATCATTATAATGATTATCAACATGATTATTAATATGATTAACGCTTTAAACGCACAGCTGCCTGCCTTGTGCTCTTTGTGTCTGCCTGCCATTACAAATTAGCTTTAAGTTTTCGTTTCTTTCTATTTTTATTTACTATTATTAATAATATTTATATGCTGTATATATATATATGTATTTTTTGTATGTGTATATGTGTGTGTTACATGCCCCATCAGGTGCCAAAAGCGAGGCGCTACATTTGCAATTAGCCATGTGAAGAATTTTTTGATGCCTGTTGAAATGTCGACAGCAAATTTGGGGCAAAAAATACTACTAAAAACATACAAAAGAAAATAAAAATAAAGATACAAATACAAATAATAATAAAAATAAAAATGAAAATGAGATAAGCAGCTGCATATAGTCTTTGCTGCATATATAGAAAATAAATCTCTGCTTCATCTTTATATTATTAATATTTTCCTTAGTTTTCATTTCATGCTCGAAAAATCCACCTGCAACTGGCACTTGACTTCGCTTTGCTCGTTTGACTCTGTTCTAAGTGATTTTTCAAAGGTTTTATTTTTTTTCATTTTTATTATGCTCTTCCATTTCCATAACACATGTTTGTGTATGTATGCATCTGTGTGTGTGTATTTTTTATGAGTGTTTGTCTATTGTTGTCTATGGAAGTATAACTTTAACTCAATTCAATTTAACATATATTTCATAGACGTCAAGTGTTGCTTCCTGTTGCTGCGACTGTTGCTGCTGTTCTTGCTGTTGTTGTTGTTGTTGTTCTTTCTGTTGTTGTTTCCTGTTGTCTACTTTGCCTGCCATCTGCCTGTCCAAATACGTAAATTTTTATTAGCCTCAAACGCCCACCGGGCACAGCAAAAGCAACGCCTCAAATGATGGCATCATTAGACAATTTAGGTGTTGCTGTCCCCTTTATGCCACCCTCCCTGCTGTTGCCATTCCCGTCGCATTTTGTCATTGTCGTTGCCATTGCTATTGCTATTGCTGTTGCTGTTGCTGTTGTTGTTTCTGTTGCCGTTGCTGCCGCATTGCCGTTGATTGAATAAATTATTGCCACTCGCGCGTGCATATTGAAACAAGCAACAACTTTTCTTCATCATTTTATGAATTCTTTATTCTTTTTATATGCCCTGCACTACCCCTGCCTCCCTCCACTGCTCTTCATGTAGCTGCAACATTTACCTATTACCCTGCACGTCCTCCGCACGTTTGTCCCCATCCCTTTCTACCTCAATCTTCACCGGAAATGGCTATTTATGCGCGCATCGCTGGCGCACTCACTGCGTAATACTGTATATATATATATATTTATGTATGTATGTGTGTATGTGTGTTTATAAGTTAGGTATATATATTCAGCCCTTCTTAGCACGCTGCATAACTGTTTAAATGAAATCCTTTTGCCAATGTCTCTGACATTGTATTAGCCAACAGTTGTAGCAGCTGCTGCTGCTGCTAGTCTGTGGCTGTTATTGCCATGGTCTGGCCTAGCCTGGACAGTCCAGTTAGTTGTTGGTAAACCACTTTCACTGTCGTTGACCGGGTTTATTGCACTCGAAACACTCGAAACACTCACAGCACTCACAATGCTCGCACTCGCACTAGCATTCGCATTCGCAATGCAGCAGCTCGCGATTTTCCACTGGTTATTCCGGTTCTTCTAATGCGCGCCGGTCTGTGACGTTTGTGTGTATGTATTTGTATGTGTTTGTGTTGTATATATGTGTATGTGTGTTTATGTGCCTCGTGGCATCAGTGTCATAATCACTCCAGACAGCACACAAACAGAGAGAAGACATCAAGCAAAAGCACCAGCAGAAGCTCTCTTCTGCTCTGCTGCCATGTCATGCTCATCGACTGGTTAACTGGCCAGCAGCAGCAGCAGCAGCAGCAATAGTAACAGTTACTGTAACAGCAACAGCAACAGCAAGTGGCAAGTCGCAATGCTCATACATGCCGCGTAGCCGCATAGACGCCGCCGCCAGTGTGGTCTGCCTTATATAAGCCATAGTTAAGCTGGCTTTTAACTTCAAGTGAGTTGGTTTTCTGGGCGATGACTTTGTTGCTGCCACTTTTGCTCTGTTGCTGCTGCTGCTGCTGCTGCTGTTGCTGCTTGGCTGGTGGCGATGACTTTAGCAAATTTGGCCAAGACTCAAGGACAAATCGTTTGAAGCGTGCAAACACTTTTTTTTGTAACTCGCAGAAGGCGTAAATAAATATAAATATTATTCTACGTTTCGTATTCCATTCTAAAATAGATTTTTTTTTCTTTTTCTTTTTTCTTCATTTAATTGAGTCTTTGATTTTCATTTCATTATTTTTTTTTTGGTATGTTTTATTATTTTTTTTATTTATTTTTTTTTATTTATTTTTTTTACTTATTTTTTTTTTGACAAACCTTTTTGAAATCAAAGCGTTAAAAAAGGAAAAAATAAAAATCGACACAGATTAGATTCACCTTCTAAATACTCTATAGCTGTAGGCCTGTACAGGCGGGTATAACACACTATTTCTTAAATTTGAAGAACTCTTTTTATTTCCCTTTTTTAATTCATAAACAATTTACAGCGTATGGCATAGTCCATGGGTTTTTGCAGTGTTTTTGGCCTTTGATTAATTAATTTTAAATAATTTTATGCCACGAATATTCTCAGACTTTTGAGTGTATATATATAATCTTTGATGATTGAACTTAAAACAGATTTAAAATCGTATTATATATTGTGAAATTTTAATTAATAATCTAGACTTTTAGGCCCACTAATTAGTTGTTGTTGTTGTTGTTGTTGTTGTATTTGGTTAATTGGAATTTTGGATTTAGATTTGAAGTTTAAGTTTGAGTTTAGGTTTATGTTAAGATAATATTTCAGTTTTGTACTACAGATCTATTTTTGGTTGTATGTATGTATATGTATGTGTGTGTATGTGTGTGTGTGTGTGTGTGTGTGCAAAAGGTTTAATGATGGGTTTCATTCATATTTGGTTTCAAGCCAAGGCACAGAGGCAACAACTTTGTTCAACTGACAGCAGGAAGCCTACAGTTATTATTTTAATTAACCTAATGAACTCTCAGCTCGGATATATCTAAGTAGAAAATTGTTTTCGTTTTTGCTTTTGCTTCTATTTTTTTCCACTTTTTTTTTTTATTTAGAATTTTGGTTTTAATTTCTAGCGTAACCATGGCAAATGGGCCATCAACTAAAGCAATTTAGCAGCTTTTGTTTTTTATTTCTTTTTTTTTTTTTACATAAAAACAAATTAAACAATTATCGAAATCAAATTGGAAAGACTACACCGAAAAATGATATAGATTATATATATTGAAAGATCTGACACTGATAGAAAAAAAAAATATAACTTAATTATATATAACAATATAATATGATTGTACAACCTTCAACAAAAGCGTAGGGAAAACATTCAACAAACATTGAGCAAACATTCAATAAACATTCTTTTATTTAGTTCAACCGCCAAGACAATTGCACTCATATGGCCAACAGACAATCAACTCCTTCTAGCCACAATCAACGCATCAGACTGTATTATGACACATCATGAGACCAGCACAGAACGTCAGATACAGTGTGTGGTGGTGTTCGTGAGTGTGTGTGGGAGAGCAAGAGAGAGAGGGAATGATAGATATTCCCAAATGAACGAGTGGCAAATTGCAGAGTTATGTGCTCGACACCTCATATAAATGATATGCCACAATGTTATGGTATATATACAAATATATATATATTGCCAGAGACAATCTTTGGTTTAGGGCTTTAGAGTTGCAAATGACATTTCGATGTATATTTGTTTGTGTTTTTGCTTCAGCCTTAGCTTCATCTTTTTCTTTTATTTGTTTCCCATAAATTTCAGATAATGTATCTAAAATGCATTTTCAAGTGTAATTCCTTTACTATGATTATGCATTTGCGGACAAACTGTCAAATGCCAGAAAAAATATGTAGACAGAGTTAAATAACAATCCACAGATAAAGATGAGCATAAACTTATAGATACAGCAACAGATACAGGTAGAGATACAGAGTAGATAAAGATAGAGAGGAAGATAAAGCTATAGATAGCAATACAAAGACAGAAAGAGATACACATATAGATAAAGATACTGCTATAGATAAGGATACAGATATAGATTCGGATAGATACAGATACAGATAGATAAAGATAAAGATATAGATACAGATATAGATACAGATATAGATATATATAAAGATAACAATAAAAATAAAGATATAGATAAAGATAAAGATATAGATATAGATAAAAATAAAGATAAAGATAAAGATAAACATAAAGATAAAGATAAAAACAAATATATCGATACAGTTATAGATAAAGATAACAATAAAGATAAAGATAAAGATAAAGATATAGATACATTATCCACTTTATTTTAACTATGTTGCAATCGAAATTTGACCATTTTCAATAGACTTCGTCGAACTTTTCTTGGCTTAAAAATGTTGTTTAAATTTTGCTGATTCAAGTCCAAAAAATGACTTGGCCTTTTATGTATTAATTTATTGGCTAATAGAGAAAATGTTGGCTTTTATGACAGTTTTCCGTTCCGTTAGTCAACACACGCCCAACGTTCCACATTACCCCACTTAAATGCCCCCCAACTAGAGTCTTTAATTAATACTTTATAATAATGAGTCCAAAACCAACAGAAAAAGAAAAACTCTTTTTGACCAAAAACATTGCATAATTAACTACAATTTAGGATATTTAAATAAGCGTTAATGTCATATATATTTATATGTTTGATATAAGGACCATTCAGCAGTAGTAGAAGAAGCAGCTAAAGGATGGGTGTGGCCATATACCATACATACACAGGGGTCAGCCCGGGGCCAAGACAGCAAAATATTTACCCATATGACGCATCAGATGATATTTTGAGGCCCGGCAGCAAGGCAACATCATTCCATATATGGTGAATAGTGTTGTGTGGCAAGTGTTGGTTCTGCCCCTGGGGCAATGAGCAGCGCAAGCTGAAAGTTTGCTCTTATATTTTGGGACAACAGGCCGAGGGGTGCGGGGTAGTTTGAAGCGATATATCTTGAGCCTGGCTAAGAGTAAATTTATGTGCAAATGTTGCACACATGAAAATTGAATTGAAACAGAATTTTTTTTAAGTTTTTAACATAAATATAGTTGCAGCTGTTAAATAAAATTCTATTTCATACTTTGTATCTTAAAGATACTTTATTTATACGCCTTGTCATGCCCGAACGCACCTTAACCATGGCTAAATTCCTGTTTCATACATTGATTGGCAGCCAATAAAAAGACAAAAGGTAGACAAAGCATATAGATATATATATATACATATATATAAATATATATATATATATATATATATGTTGTTATATATACAAGCTCACACACACACACACAACACACACATGCACACACATAGAATGAGATGACTTTGGCAGGCAAGTGACAGTAACATATATCAAGATAGGCAACAAAAATTTTTGGGTTTTTGCTAACACAAAAAGTTGGCCAACTGCGATACAAAAGCCGTTTGCATGCCGAAAAGTCAACTAAAAATATATTTCAATTCAACGACAGACAAGATACCCTATAATTTAAGGTATATATATTCTTAACTATATAGTGTGTATACCCTTTATGAGCATATTTAATGAATGAATGTAGGGTATTTATAAAGCAAAAACTTTTCTGATTGAAGGTTAGACGCACACACACACACACGTAGATACACGCAAAATGACAGCAAATAGCAACTCAAAGTTTGATATGTGCGTGTGAGTGAGTGTGTGTGTGTGTGTGTGCGTGTGTATGTGTGTGCGTGTGACAGATACCGCCATTTCATTTTGTGATATGCCGCAGTTGAGCGCGATAAAAAGGGGTTTTCCCCTGAATCTATATACACCCGCGCACACACACACATACGTACGTACACCCACACATATATAAACGAAAAACCTAATTGGTTTAGGCAGCAGCTTTAGCCGCTTATCTTATCAGAGAACTAATTGCCATTGGCTGTGGCCACTGAGCAACACCCATTAAACACCCTGAAAAGCAAACGAGAGATAAGCAACAATATCAACAACAACAACAACAACAACAACAGCAACAACTACAACAACAACTACAACAACAACTACAACAACAACAACAGCATCAAATACCAAAAAACAACTGTCTAACTGACAGTTATCGCCAAAAGTTAGCGTATATTATACAAGTATAAATATTACAGTGTTGCCAAAAAGTATGAGTACGAGTACATTTACCTCTAATGAAAATGAAAACTTTTTTTTCTCCTACTCTTTCTTCTTTTCTTTCTCATTTTCATCTTCTTTTTTTTTTTTGTATTTATATTGGTTGTGTGTGTGTGTGTGTGAGTTTTGTGACTGTCGCCGGCATTTGACGAGCTTTTAATAAACTCACAGAGTTAACCCGGAAATGATACGGGAGTTTGCTCCACTCTTAACCCCTACCCCTTCCCCCTTGTCACATATGTACTACATGTGGCATATGGGTTGTGCATTGGAGGAGTTCGTGCTGGGAAATGCGTTAATTAACATTCGGTAAGCCAAAAGCCACCGGAGAGAATACGTGATGTGCTCAACTGATTCAGTGTGTGTCTTTATGTGTGTATGTGTGTATGTGTGTGTGTTGAGTAGGGAATAGGGGCACACAGAAATGAAAGGGCAGTTGGCAGAGCACATGACTGCCATTAAATAATTACATTAATTGCAACCAAAGAACGAAACAATAATAAATTTCGATTGCTTTTTAATACAAAAATTGAACAAAAAAAAAAATAAATATATTATTTATATTAAGTACAAAGTTCAAAAGTGCCAATTGCCTAAAGGTCAATTTGAAAAATTTTCAATAAATTAATAATAATATAAATAAAATAAACTCAGCTTAAAACACAACAAAATTTCATTAACTATTCCAGTTCAATTCGTTTAAATGTTTTTCTTATGATTTTCACACAGAATCAAATTAAAAATTGAACAAGTCGACTGCCAGTTACACTACATTATGGTGTGCTATATAGTGTATATATTCTATAAAAATATATATATATATATATATATAAAAGTTTAATAAGGTTACAATACTGTGCCTTATAGGGTTTATCTGAAAAAGATATATCTACTTGAAGTGCCTCGTTTTGTCTTTCCTTTCAGGCTTCAACTGAATTGTGTTTTAATTTTGGGTTTCTTATATGAAAATATTCTTAGAAAATATTCTTAGTATTAGCAAATTATAGTTACTGTTTAGAAGGTTAAGTTTCTATCGGAAGTTAATCATTGTGATCAATTCTAAGGCAGTGAAAACTTCCTAAGGGGACCTAAGGGAGGCAGCCTTATTAATTCATAACTGTTCCTCTATTAGAGTTATTTTTTGGGTAAGTTTTGAACTGTTCGATTATATTCAATAAAATTTTATCACAAACTTAACCACAAGTTGCATATAACCCAAAACTAAGCAAGTTCTTAATGCAAAGAAAGTAAGACAGAAAATTTGCATAAAATTCATATCAGAAATTCAAATCGATTTATAAATCAATTTAAACGCCATAAAATATTTTGCGTGCATTTTGATTTGTGGATATTTAATTTTTGTGTTTTTGATTTTCGATTTTTTTTTAAAAATTTTTTTTCTTATTTTCTACTTCTTCTTTTGGTTAAAATTTCGTTAATTTTTTTAGTCTTATTTTTTTGTGATTTATACACATTTTGTTCATATACTTTATATATACAGTTCGGATCTATATCTCTCTCTCTCTCTCTGTCTGTCTCTGTCTGAGTCTCTGTATATATCTGAATGTGCGGTGTTTACCTTTCGATGAATGGCAGCCAGCGCATTGGGCGGCATTATTTATATACGATATTTGTTCACTCATATTTATGGCCTCAGTCAGTATATATATTATATAGTAATACTCCTCTGTTTGTCGATATATATTTATATATATATATATGTATATAATTTTAGAATTTTCATTTAAAATTTTTGGCTTTTTTGTTGTTGTTTTTTCATTTTGGAATTTTAGTCAATAAAATTATTATTATTATGAACTCAAATTTTATTTTCTTTTTCTTTTTTTTGGCAATAGAATTTGCAATTATTCATTTCAAGCTTCATAGCTTCATAGTTATGAAAATTAATGAAAACTTTTTGATTTTCATTTTGATTTTTGACTTTTAAAGCTGTTGATAAGCGGCCTTTAAAATTAATACAGAAGTTAAATAAAACTTTCAAAGGAAAATTCGTATTAAATTGAATAGAAAAAGAAAACAAATAAAATTATTAAAAAAAAAAAAAACAATTTTGTATCTTTATGGATCTGTGTATGTGTGTGTGTGTGTGTGTGTGTGTGTGTGTGTGTGTGGTAAAATAAATTAAAATTCAAGAAAAATAAGATATATATGCAAATTATGTAATACGAGAAGGTTTCAATTAAATTCCTTAACAAAAAATATTATGCAATTATTGAAAATGTGGAAAATGGTAAAAAGGCAAATGGTAGGCGTAAATTGGTAAGCAAAACATGCTGGCCAACAGACTGACAGAGTATATATATATATATATACTTTTTAGGGTAGTTCAAGGAATTGCAATTTAGTAGAAAATTTTATATGAAAATCTTTGGCATTAATTAAATGGAATTTCATTTTTCTTCCAAGGAATTCGAGAGAAAAAAAATTTTAAATTTAATAATAAAAAAAAAAGAAATCAGAGAAAAACTAACTGTATATATTGTGTCATATATGAAATATAAATATAAATATATAAAAAATAATAATAAGGGAAATTTGGTTTTAAAATTAAACATGACAAAAAGGATAATTGTATCTCTGTATCTGTGTGTGTGTGTGTGTGTGAGCACTTGAGTCTCAAGGATTTACTTAAGCTGCAACACAGCAGCAGATTTTAAGATGGAATTAAGAAATGTTAAAATTATTATTTATATATTATTTATTTATTTATTTTAAGCTTCGTCTTTTTTCTCTTTTCTTTTTTTTGTTGCAGTTTGCACTTGGCTTACTGAAATGCTGTTGCAATATGTTGAAAGCTGTGCAGGAATCAGAGGAAACATATTTTATTTCATGTTGTTATGTTTAAGGTTTAAAGTTGTTGCTTGGTTGTTGCTGTTGTTGTTGTTGTTGTTGTTTGTTTGTTTGTTTGTTTGTTGTAGGCATCGTTTAAATATTGATTTTTAATTATTTTAAGCAGCCAGGAACGCCGCAAAAGTATGCAACACTTGGGGAGGCACACACACACCAGACATATACATACCTACAAAGAGAACTGCTGAGAGGTTACACACCCATACACACACACACACACACACACACTCACACATACATAGAGAGAATCGTTTGAACGCAACAGAACTCACACCTTACAAGCACTTGGGTGGCTCACCTCGAGGGTTGCTATGAAAATAGCGAGTGAAGAAGAGTGCAGCAGGTGTAGGGTGGGGTGTGTGTGTGTGGTGTATGCTGTGCACTATATACTGTGGTTGGATTGTGTTGGGCTGGGATGAACTGGGCTATGGCGCGTTTGGTTAAGTGGGTTTTAGATGGTTTGAGTTTTTGTGCGTGTTTTGTTTTTAGCTCAACACTTTGAGAGGCTGCTGCTTCGCGGTGGCTGCTGTGGCTGCTGTTGCTGCTGCGACTGCTGCTGCTTCTGCTGCTCTCGTGAGCCTCTTAAATGTCACAATGGTGATGCTTGCTCTGGGGTTGGCACTTGGGTCAACCCTCATGCGCTGTTGCTTTTTTATATATGTTATGGGGGAGTGATACAAAGAAGCGGGGTGACTGAGGCAAACACACACACACACACACACGCACATTACACATACTTCACCCATCTAACACCTAATACCCATCTCTCAATATGCTATAGTTAGGTATACAGGTACAATACATGCATATAATATGTAATATGCATGAGTTTTTGTGGTATTATTTTGCACTTGCGACTTGCCACTTGCCACTTTCCACTCGCCACTATAACTACAACGACCCTGACCCCCGTTTTTTCAGTTTCCAGTTTACAGTCACACAGCTTCAATACCTTTCTCCCCCTCCCCCTATTACTCTCACTGCCCACTTCCCTCTCTACATAGCCCTCATACAAATCGCGTTTGCCTTTCTATATATATTTATTTCCTATGCTTTCCTGTGCCTTTCATCACTTGCATATGTATATATATATATGTATATACTTATATATATTTAGTTTTTTTTTCTCTGCCTTTGTTTTCTTTGAGTTTGATTTGTTTTAAGCAGTTTACCCCATAAATGCTTATGTACGTATACATATTGTATTCACTGTGCGTTAAACGTTGCCAAACTTCACACAGTTAACGGCACAATCGATGCCATTTCTGTTGCCCACAACTGTAACAGATGCTGGCCACGTGTCGGTCGGACGGTCGGATGGTCGGATGGTTGGATGGTCGGATGGACGGTTGGTAGGTCGCTCGCAGACCAAAAGGACGACCCGCAACCCGCACACACTCACAAGCTCAAACCCAAAACCGAAACTCTCAAAACCCAAACTCAAACTCAAATTCATACTCAAACTCAAACTCAAGTAAAGAGCAGTATTGGATGATGACGATGATGATGATGATGTGATGTGATGTGTTGTATATAGTAGAAAGACTGGGACAGACCCGTGTGTCCGTATCCGTGTCCAGGGTTCAGTTGAGGCAACGGCTGTGTTATAGTAATTGGATGATGCCCTAACAGCGACCAAGCATCGCCGCACTCATCGCAGATAGAAAGCTAAAAACAAATAAATAGTCAAACGGCATTCGGTCTGTGAGTGAAATACAAATAACATTTAATACGAAAAGGAAATTGTCTATTTTAGGCAGTCAGGCATGGAAAAGCAGGCAGAATGCCATTCACTATACCATTCAGGATAACACAGTTCGACCACCGACCATACCATACCATACCATACCATACCATACCATAGCATAGCATATCATAGAGTACAGTACGAAACAGAAGAGGACAGGACATGATTTCGATTCCTATTCCTTTTTCAAGCTTGTAATCAAAGGGAATTAGTTGAACGTACGTAAAAGGAATAACACTTTTACATTTCTGTTGTTGTTGTTGCTGCCTCTGCTGCTGCTGCTGCTGCTTCTTCTTCTATGTGTTCGTGTTTGGACATTTTCATTAGATTTTCCAAGTGCCATTCGCCAAATGAGATTCAAGCAGACGTCTTCTTGAGTCAATTCAACTTGACTTGTGTTAAAGGTTTTGCAAAAGAGAGAGAGAAAACAAAAAAAAAGAAAAAGAGAAACCGAAACCGAAACCGAAACAAATAAAGAAACAAACAAAAACGTTAAAAGCGACTTGCAACAACGTTCTGAAGTGCATTAAACTCGCTTTAGGCTTTAATTGAATTCCATACAGACACACACACACACACACACACATGATAATTATAAGGTAAAGTACAGGCTTGATAGGGGGAGGGGAGGTAGCTACTAGAAGGTAGCACAAAGATGCTCAAATTGATGTCTGAATCGTGACGTTGCCTAAGGTGAAGGTCGTCAGCAATGCGGCAAAAAATACAATATGCAAGTATAAAATAAAGACATACACACACACACACACACGCACACATATTTATACATTTATAATAAACTATGTAAAACTAAATTTAATAACTAAAATGCACAAAAGTCTAGCAGCAATTAAAATCAACATTAAACAATATTTGCATTGGCGCAAAGCCGAAAACAAACGCAAAACACATAAAAATTGAAAGCTGCCTTTGAACGAATTTAAAATACACTAAGAAAATAATTAAATTATAGCAATAAAAAAATTTAAATTAGTTGCTTTCAACTTTTAATACGTAAAACTAAGAAAACAATTGCCAAATCTTTTATAACGAGGACGAAACATTTTATTTTAGAACAAAAAATGTTAACTAACAGCAAGTGCATAACGAAGCTCTGTTAATAACATAGCTATAGTTATGTTATGTTAATTAGGTATCTTAATTAAAATATAATAATTTTTAATTGAAGTTTTAAGTTCTATTAAAAAAAAAAACAATAAGCTTTTAACGGCTTATGTTAAACATGTCTCGATCAGTTTGATGTCTTGACAATGGCAACAGGTGCGACAGGTACGTTTTATGATACAAGTTATGTACGGTAAATCTCCTTATATGTACACACACACACACACACACACATCGTGATGTTATATCATGACAAAAATAAAAAAAAAATTGCAGCTACTTATAGAATATTGCCTCACATTTGAATGCAATTTTTATGCTAAAATTTTAAGAGACTGCAGCCACAGTAGCTTCTCAGTATAATAAATTGATTTAGCACTTGTACTCCATAATTTTTATACATTATTTTTATTTGTTTTCGTAATTTATATTATTATTATTCTTTTTTTTTTTGTTCATAATATGCTTTTTTTCACTTGCCTCCCGTTGCAATAATTAAATAGCCATAAAGGGAGCCGAAGGTCGCCGACAAATGGCCATAAAGGTCAAAGTGTCAGGTTGTTGCCAGGTGATGTCACAATGTTATTTTTGTTGTTGCTATTTTATTTTATTTTATTATATTCTCCCTCTCTCTCTCTCTCTCTCCTTGTGCTCATACTACGACTGCTGCTGCTGCTTCTTAAGGTCTCACTGTTAGTTGGCAAACAATGGAGCAGGTCCAGTGCGCATCTTCATTTATCTTTTAATTGCAAGTCGCCTGGTTCACCTTGCAGTTGCTTTATGTTGTTGTTGTTGTTGTTGCTGCTATTGGATTGAAGTTTTATGCTAATTGCAACAGCAACAGCAACAGCAACAACAAGAGCAAGAGCAAGAGCAACAACTATAAAATTTGCACATTTTTAACTAGGCAATAAATAATAAAAATCATCGAATCGAATCGAATCGCGCGCGACTTTTATGCGCGTTTTAAAACGCCCGCAAATTATTTTCCATCTATAAATATATATATATATACATAAAGATATATATATATATATTCTCTCTATAATATTTAATAAATTATTGGCAAATCGTGTAGATATGCATAGGACGCTTAGTTATATTTATAGATATATATCGTATATATATATATATATTTGTATCTTCTGTTTGTTTTCTTTTTGTCGCTGTTTCTGTTTTCTACCAAGAGTGCAAATCATTTCTGTGGTTGTGGTTGTTGTTGTTGTTGTTGTTGTTGTTGTTGTAATTAATTGTTTTTTATTATATTTGAATTTGATTTTATTATTATAGTAATAGAAATTACGTTTGCATCAATACATTGAATGAATCAATAACTTGATTCAACTGAATTGAATAAGTGTCAATTTGCTTTTAGCCATGCACAAAGCGTGTTGGCTTCCGGTTATGAATCAGTCAGCAACGAAATGAATATATGCCGGAGGGGTTAGATGAAAGAATGGAAAATGGAAAATGAAAATGAAAATTGAATAATTGAATTTCAGCAAAAAAAATTTTAAAATGAATAGAAAATATTTGGAAATAAAAACAAAAATAAAGACAATTTATCTACTATATCTAACTAATATTTGAAAAACAGTTTAACTTCAAAAGTTATAGCAAGATGTCAGCCTAGCGTTTAACCTCAAAAAAACATAAAATTTTCAGTCTTAAGTGATGTCTACATCCAAAAGTATTTATGTAAAGCTTTAACTATTACTTTAAAGAGCACTTTAAATACTTCATTAAATACTAACGACAATTTTTAATCGTTACTACACACACCTATATATATGTATGTATGTATATATATATATATAAATATATTTTTTTATTTTTGATTTTGTCAACGGGTTACCCAACACGATAATATTTATGCAAGCCAAATAAAACAAGCGACAACAACAAATGACAACAGAAACAAGCGAGAAAAATAAACAAAAGGAGCGAAAGAGACAGAGAAACAAAATCATATCGCGTTTATGACATGCCAATAAAATGTAAATTTAGTGGCTAACAACAACAACAACAGCAACAACAACAGAAATGAACAGCGGCAACTAAACAGAAAATCAAATAAACTAAAAAAAAAAAGTGGAAAAATAAGCCGGGCGCATAAATTAACAAAAAAAAAAAAAAAAACAAAGAAAAAAAAACGGAAAAAGAAACAAGAAAATAAAAACAAAAAACAAACTGAGGCGACACTAACGGCCAGGCAATAAAGCAGCAACAACAAAAATGTGTGCCTACTCGTTTAGCGGGTGCAGCAGTGGGTGGAGATGGAGGAGGAAAAGAAGAAAATAGTTGGGAATGTTTGTGAAAAACACGTGGGTGTGAAATTGAGAGCGAAACGAGCAGTGAAACGAAATGGTATGGAACCGTTACATGCTACCAATGTTACTGTTACTGGCACCGGCAGCCGCTGCCGCTTGTTATTTTTGCATCTACTGCACTGCCCATAATAATAACAATAACAATAGCAACAATAGTAAGAACAAGACATATTCTAACTTGACTACAAAATACCCAGCATACATATTTAATATCTAAATACTCTGATTCATATTAAAGAGCGCAAATAGCATTCCATGTGGAATGAAATATCCTAGCAAAAATATATAAGAAAAGAACTAAAAATTTATATCAATGCGTTCAGCATAAAATATTATACTCAACTTTTTGTGATACTTGATCAGCATGCATATTTTGTGTTGAACGTAGCCAATTGTTGAGTTTATCTTTCTACCTGACGCTGCTCGCTATTGCACTCATCAGTTTTACTGTTAGGTGTTGGCTACCCACTATTGAGTGTCTATTATGAAAACCTGTTACAATTTTTAAAGTTGCGTCGCTATCGTTTGCTGCTGACTCACGGCGCAGGCGTGCGGCGCTCTGCTAATTGCCTGCTGCCCCGGCATCAGGCAGCAGTCAACAGTCAGCAGTCAGCAGTTAGCGATCAGTGGGCTCGTGTGAGTGACACCAGTGATTAGCGTCGCTGTCGCTGCCTCCATTGCTCTTGTGTGCCTCTGTCGCTATTAACGTCGACGTCAACAGTTGAACCGAATAATTTGCATTTAAAATTTTGAGCTAAAAGTTTTGTTTGGGTCGTTCACATTGCCGTAGGTTGTGTATCGATTAACACTTGTTTAGAGTTACTTAAAATACTTGTTATTATTATATTATTGTATTTATTAGCGAATATCCCAAAATTAATTTTATTTTTTGTTTACATATTTCATTAACATCAAAAACAATTTTAGTGCATTTTTGAAACGTGCACATTAATCGTTTATCAATATATTGATTAACAAAAAAAAAAAAAAATCAAACAATAAAAAATATGAGAGATAAATAAAAATAAATATATATTAATAACGCCCAAAATAAATCTGAATTTAATTTGAATTTTCGACGTAAAAGCAACCTTATATCAAAACCCAGTATATATAAAAATAAATACCTTATAAATATAAATATATATATAAAGAGAACACAAGTAAGCGGATTGCGCGAACTAATTATAATTAAGTAAATCGAACGCTTCTTATCAGCCGCTTGCAAAATGTGTCGCATCGCGCCTTCAATTTCGATTCTGCGCCATTTATCAATATCAAGCAATAAATCTTTATATACTTTTACACACACACATACACACACATTCACACACACACACATTCACACACACACACATTCAAACACACACACATTCACACACACACATAAACACATCAATATATAAGTATATACATAAATAAATATATATATTATATTTCATTCCATAAAAGTTGAACAAGGCGAAACTTCACAGCAAATACAGAAGAAGCGAGGCATGGAATATAATGGAATGGACTCAAGCAACTCAAATAGGGGAATGAATTGAAATGGAATAAAATTTAATAAAAGCAACAAAAATAAGCTTAAATTAATTGAGAAATAAAATTTTATGTAAATGCGCAATTTCATGACGCAAATTTAACGCAAAAATTCAACGTTGAATTTCACAATATACTCAAAATAATTGGGATACAATGGAATGGATCAACAACATACATATATATATATATATATATATATATATATATCTAGATATTGCTACATTCTATATGTAAATAAAGGTTTTTCTAAACGATCGAGTATAAGTATCTGGCACTCTCTTTCCAACTCTATCGTTCTCTTTCAAATTAAGCCGCCCTCATTTGATTAAGAGATAACTAAATAAAACATCATTTAAATATTTCAAAAGGTTTTCTCTCTCTCCCCTATCCTCTATCCCGTTTCATTGCTGTTGCGTACACTGTTTATTGCGACTCTTCTTTTTCATTCATTTTCATCAATCAACATGCGAAACAAACGGCAATAGAAGCGGAACGGGGCATGCAACGGCACACAAGGGGCTGGCAACAAATTTTTAAATCAACTTTAATTGAAATAAATTGTCATATCATTTACTCAAAAAAAATAAAATACAAATAATAATAATTTAATGTAAGGGAAAAACAGAAATGAAAATGAAAATATAAAATTTAATATATATATATATATAAATTTCATCTTTCTTTCTTATCTCTCTCTCTGCTCTCTCAAACATCTGATTTTCTTTAGGGCTACTTTAAAATTAGAAAGAAAAAAAAACAAAACGGAAAAATGCCCATAATTTAGGTTCATCAATCAAGCAAATTGAAAATATTGAAATATTGTTACTGCATTATGATAGAATTTTCAATAATTTTATACCTCAACCAACCCTCCACCCAAACCCAAGTCATTAAATCGCCTGATGGACCACAGAGAGATAAACCAAATAAAAAAAAAAAAAAATGAGAGAGAAAAAGTCGCAGCTGTCCCATAAAAAGAAACTTGATTGAAATTTTATAATGGAGAGCTTTATATATCTATGTAATTAGGTGAAAGTAATTGTTTCTCTATTTATTTCCATCTTTCTCTCTCTCTCTCTCTCTCTCTCTCTGTCTCAATCTCTCGCATTTCTTTTAACTTTAAATTGAAATCTAAAAGTGCAGCAATTTAAGACTTTTTAAAAGCTAAAAAGTTACCTTCAAAATATTTGCACATTGCGTAAATAAATTAAAAGTAAGTCATAAAAACCACAAAAAAAAAAAAGAAAAATGGAAAAAAGAAGAAAAACATTAACAACAACAAAAATAATCATAATAAAAACGTTAATTTTGATCAATATCAAGATCCGAGTTTGTGGTTAACTGCGCACGCATACAGTGAAAACCACCTACAAAAGCTACAGCAGGCATACATACACCATACCCCCCCCCCCCACCAGCCCCTTCCTTTTCGAACTCATCTCTCATACACACATTTTACAGGCTAACAATAAAAAAAAAAATAATAATTTATTTACAACGCTGCAACACAGTTTATGCAATTTATGTGCAATTTTTCAATTGTTGCACCGCAAAAAAAAAATAAAAAATAAATAAATAAACGACAAAACCGGAAAAATTCATTGGATGCGATACAAAAAAAATATATATATAGATATAAATAGGTATATATATTACAGTATTACAATTTTGTCACGAAACTAGCATTTCCGACCTCATAAGGTATACACCATATATATATATATGGTATATATATATATATATATATATATATATATTCCACTACTACTAAATTTGCTCTATATAGCTGAAGTTACAACTTGTTTCATCAGTTTTGGAAGTTAACATTAATTAGTTGCCTTGTTAAGGATCACTCCACTATAATATAGAGTCAGTACTACCCTAAATAGCAGTTGCTATGCCTAAATGTGAGTTTATTATACCCTACATAACCTTATATATATATTATATACATAATATATATCTTATTGACTTTACTGAAGTCAAGTCAAAGAGTGAGAAGTTTATAGATTCTTAAGGATTTGAAAAGGCGTGAAGAAATTATTAGAATTATTGAGTTGGGTCCCGTCTAGTATTATTAAATTAATGCGACTTTACTGTAGCCTCAAGCAGATTTTTCAAGTCAAAAATATATCCCACTCTGACAAGAACAAGAACACAAAATGAAGCTGCGGGATTATCAAGAATTGCCACAATTTTCACTATGCCTTAAATTTAGCTATTTCAGAAGCTGCTTAGACTATCAATTAACATTGCTAAGAAGCAATTGTTGAATTAATAAAATTAAATTTAAATTAAAGTAAAAATATATGGCAATAAAGAAATTTAAAGTGTATTAAAAAGTCGTTTTACTATATGTATTTTAACAAGCATTTTCTTTGTAATTTGAATCATATTACTTTAAGAGCTAAACTGACTTGAGCTGCCTCGTTTATATGATTAATTAGTGGTTACTTTGAAGCGTCAGCTTAAGTACTAAATTAACGTTAATTAGAATGACATTTCAAAAATGTCAACCAAAAAAAAAAAAACTGTGTTTAAATTAAGTAATATTGATATATATATATTAAGAGCAATTAACAAAAGTTACAGTAAGATATTTCAGTTCAGCAATTTAAAAGTTGACTAAGAATATATATATATTTATGGAGATATATAAAAAATAATATCTATTTTAAAATAGAAGCGTAAAAAAATTGATAAGAAAATAATTGATCTTTGTTTTTATGTTGTTCACGAGTTTAAACATAAAAGATTCATTATAGTTAATATATATCTATATGCTAATTATTGGAACAATAATCGTTAAATTGTCAATAAACTTAACAGGTTATAAACATTTTTGACCCAGTGTTTTGAGCATATAAAAAGAGACAGCCACTTGATTAAGTAGGCCAATATAAACTATAGATTCTTCTATTCACACATAAAGCCCCAACCCCCTCCCGTTTTCCCCTAATCTTTTTCTCTCACTGAACAAATGTTTAACAATAAAGTGAATATCGTTTTTATGGCTGACATCATAGGAAGTTTGAGCAAAAACCAAGCATTAGATGATAATCTTTTGACAGACTAAGATATATATATATATATATATATATACAGAGAGATAGTGTAAGAGAGAGGGAGAAAGACAGAGAGAGAGAGAGGAAGAAGAAAAAAACATATAAACACATTTCCAGGTTAATTTATCAACATCCAAAAAGTTCAAGTCCAACTTCCTTATCAATCATGAAACATTTAATATTTGCATTTGAATGAATGTGAGTGTGAATGTGAATGTGAATGTGAATATGAATATAAAACATATCTGCAAAATATATATATATAAGTTTAAAAATTATCTTTTCAGTATTTAAAGTTTCTTTATAAGAAAAATTTGCATAAGAAATATAGATATATATTTTTTTTGATTTTTGAATTTGCTTTTCGTGGGAAAATTTAAGTCAAAGTTAACATAATAAATATATATATATAGTATCAAATAATTATATACGATACATTTTAATGGGATTATACAGAATATTTAAGTACAAAAAAAAAAAAAGAAAATACACAAATTTGTTATATAAATGAAACCCGTATATAAATAAACGAGGCAAGAGTTCGTTTCGGTATAAACTAAAGCCACAAGTCGACCCGCATTTTGCGGGCTATCAAATTTCGAGACCCCCTCTAAGGCCGGAGACATACATATATGGATAGGCAGGGGATTCTCCACGAAATTGAAGACTGTGTAAACAACAGTTTAAACAATTTAACTGCAAAAGAAGAAATGAAGGAAAGTCATAAGGGAATAAACGAAGAGAGAGAGATAGAGAGGGCAAGCGAGGTATAAACAAAGAAAAACGAGTGTTTTCGGCACACGTGTGAATAAAACGTTTAACATATTTGTTGTTGTCTATGTAAATATGTAAACAAAACCAAATAGACACTGCAAACGAAAGGTGTGGGCAAGGGAGGAGGAGGTGAGACAAGCGCTGGTAAGAGTAAGAGTGAAAATGTTAGACTAATAAGCGACAGTACAAAAAAAAAGACAACAAACAAGTGAAAGAATTTAACCTTTGCTTTTTATAAACACTGTTAAACAACAGTTATGAAGGCTGATGTTCTCAAGAGAGAAGAAAACGGAAGGAAGGAGAGAGACACACACACACAGACAGTGTATGTTGTGTATGAATCAAGAAAGAGAAACAAATACTGTAAATGAAGTTGTTTCTAGTTGCTTTATATCAATATTTATAGTGTGAGTGTGTGTGTGTGTGTGTGTGTGTGTGTTTGTGTTTGTTGTTGTTGTATCATTTAAAGCCTAACAGTAGCTTAATGTTACCATAATGTCCACTCGTATATGATGTTTGTTTTTGCTTACCGGATAATACATTCCTTGCGGAGGAAGGAAAAATGCCCCGGAGCCCCACAGTTTGACGGCTTTTTGTGTTTACAGTTGCGTCGCAAATTATGTGCACAGCTCTGCCTTATATAATTTAAACGAATTAATTTATATCTTTGTTGTTATTAGTTCTTTTTATTATAGTTTTATTATTATTATTTTTCTTTTTGTTTCTCTGTTGATTTTCAGGGTCCGTATAAAGAAGTCGTCCTCTTTATTTATACTATAATTTATTTATTTCTTGTTTTTCTTTTGTTTTTGGATCTTAGTCAAGTGTTTGAGTATTTCCTTTACAATTTACAATAGATTTTTGTTGTTTTCCTTTTATTTTTGTTTTGATTTGTTTTGTTTTGTTTTTATTTGGCACAATTTTCAATTTGAGTAAAATTTCACTTGGGAATTGAGTTGCAGCTTACGATTTGATTGAATGAAACTATGTGAAATGATTAAAAATTTCAAATAATTTTCTTTTCAAATTTCAAATTGAAAAACAAAATCATAAAAATTCCCAGTGGAATTTTAATTGCAAACAGCAATATACAGACAAAATTATAAACTATTATATATACATATATAAATTCCTTTGGATATAAAATTAAATTTTAATATATATTTTTAATAAATATTAAAACTTTTTTTTCAATTTAAATTAAAACGCAACGCAGAATAATTAAAAATTTTATTATATATATTTTAGATTTTGTTTTATTAGAAATTTTGAATATTTTGTCGCAGTCTATATAGTATATATGTATATGCATTACATTCACGACCGATTTCAAAACAAAGTAAAGCGACAATTATTGTTAGTTTTTATTATTGTTTAGGGGTTGATCTCTTGTCCCTCGACTGGGCATCAAAAGGATGTTGCATGGCGGCTGTGCCAAGCCAAACGAAACGTAACGTAACGAAACGAAACGAAAACAGAAAATGCGCAAAAAAAAGAATATAAAGAAGACGGAATAAAAACACAGCGCAAACGCGAAACAAAAGAGACAAAGCAAAAAGCATGAGAGACAACCACGCGCTTTCAGATGCCGGCCAACAGGAAGAGGCGGAGAGTACCAAGGGGGCAGACGTAGTCGCAGTTTCCAGTTGAATGAAATGTTGTGTTTATAAAAACAAAAATACAAAAATACAAAAAAAAAAAAAACAATAAAAGAAAGATGGAAAGAAACAACAAATATATAAAAACTATTGCGATTCTTTGTTGCTGTTGTCAATGTTATCGCCATTGCTGCTGTTGTTGTTGTTGTTGTTGTTATTATTGTGTTGTTGTTTTTGTTGCTGTTAAATATTATTGGTTGTCTTATTTCACGATAAGTTTCGTCTTCACGTTTTCTGCTGAAGGCGTCCCACAAAGGCAACGCTTTGTCTGTGCCTATCGAAACACACACAGACACAAGAAAAAAAAATAATATACAAGAAAAAAACAAAACAAAAAAATGAGAGACATTTTGCATTTTTGCGGCGCGTTGTTGTTGTTATCGTTGTTATTGTTGTATTTATTGGTTGCTTGTATGCACTTTTTGGTTATGCGACGGCAGCAACAACATATCTAACTCTCTAGCGAGACAGACGACAGAGGACAGCAGACATCATGTGGCACACACATTTTATGAGTATTTTTGTTAATTCAATGCGAAAGACAACGCACAAAGTAAACACCGAGAAGCAGCTGAGCGGCGTTTATAAGTATAAGTGAGTTTTGATGTGGATGCTGCTTCTGCTTCTGCTTCTGCTGCTGATGCCGCCGCCGCCGCCACAAGAGCGATGTGAAAAATCGAATAAGAAAAAACGCAAAAAGAGGCATGTGAATACTGTGGAGCGAATGACAGTCTAAAAAGGATAACAGGATAAACAGGCAGGCACAGGCAGCAGCCATGAAATGTAAACGAAGCGCAAAAAGGCAGCGAGTGAACAAATGTGCGCAAAATAAATTGCAAAGGAAGAAAAGAGATCTAGTGTGCAAGAGAGAGAGATAGAACGAGAGTGAGCAGGGAAGGCGGCCAAAAACATGTGGCGAATTGAATGAATTTATATATATATATTTATATATATATTTACACATATATAAAAAAAAATCTTTTTTGTTTCGTATTGAGCTATGATGATGCTGCCAGCGGACAAGCGGACATAAAGGGGAACAGACAGAACAGACAGGCACAAGAGAAATCACGTCCCTCGCGCCTGTCTGACGCGACTCTGTGACGTTGCCGCTTCTGTTGGTGCTTTGGTGCTATGTGTGCATGATGTGTGTGCCAGTGTGTGTGTGCAGTCTGTGTGTGTGTGTGTGTGTGTGTGTGTGCTGAGAGAGATGGCATATATATTTATTTTTAACTTTTCATTTCATTTTGTATCTGTACGTTGCCGATTCCAATTTGTATATATAAAGAACATGGCTCGTTGTTGCACTGCACTTTTAAAATCTAATTTAGAATCACTTGAGGTTTTTTTTTTAATTTTATTTTATATATTATTCTTATTACTTAAAACTATTTAATCAGTGTATTTGCATGTAGATATTGTAAAGTTAATTGATATTTTAATAAGCATGCGGCATATTTAGTATATTTTGTTTTTATTATTGTTTTTTAATATTTTGTTTATTCACAAAAGGCTAGAAGTGTTTAAGATTTTCCCGACTCCCACGACTTGTTGAGATGAGCGAGAATTAACAAATTACAATTGGTATGGAAATACGCGCGCAACACTAAAAAATTTTACCGCAGAAACAATCAAAGACGTCCGCTCGCAACGACAAATGAAATGCGAATGAGAGATGAAAAGAAGCCAACAACTACAGAAGATGCCAAGCATTTTTGTATGAGAGAGAGAGAATGTTTGATAGCTTCTGCGAGATGAGAGCGCATAAATGAGAAACGAGTGTTATTTCAAACAAAAACGTTTTACAACACTAAAGTGTTCAGCAACGTACACTTTTCGCGCTTATGTTTAAATTTACTAATTTATGCACGTTATAAAAAATTAGAGTTAAAAATCTTGTAAACAATATATTGTTATACTTTAAATATTTAAATTATTTTACTTGAGCGTAAAATTCTCCCCTTTTAACATAGATACGTGTGAGGTATTCGCTAGCAGTGTACTAACAGACCAGCTGTTAGCATGAATGCTAAGTTAACAGTCTCACATTGGTTCAATTGCCGTTAACCAACACTTATCGATATTTGAACTGCGCGGTAACATTTAAAATTTAAAAGAATATACTGATAAATACAAAACTCAAACAGGTAAGATATAAAAATATAAAATTTATTAAATTAAAAGCAAAGACATTAACATATTCATAATAAAATATAAAATATATACAATTTATATTATAATTCATTAAATATATTACAAAAATCAGGAAATTACATTGAAAAAAGAACTCTTAATAAATAAATAAATAAGTAATTTGTTTATGTATTCCATTATTTGTGATCAATTCTTTAATTTAAATGAAAACTGTAAATAACATAAGCCAATTTGTTAAGAATATACTTTAATATTAAAGCATTTTGTTTCCATTTAATTATCACGTTCCTCTGATTTTCAGTTGTTAATTTGCACGATAATTGCATTGCATGAAACTTGTTTAAACCTCATTAACATCCGTAATATAGAGATATGTGTGATAATCGATATGTGGCACATCACATTCTATATGCAACATTCCATATACAAAGGACAAATATTGCCTGAAATGTTAACAGCAGTTGGCACCTCGAATGAAATTCTTGCTTTGTGGCTATTATCAGTAGGAAAAATTTGATTGCGTTTTCAGACGTGCAGCCAAGCGGAGAGTTGTATGCTTCATACAGCCAATTACACACACGTTTACAAATACATATGCAAACATACATATCTCTTGGTGAGGCAACAATTTATACACACACACACACACACATGTATATATGTATATATATATATATATGAATGTGGAATGTTGTCAGGCAGCTCAACAAACAACGTTACTTCCGTTTGTATGACCCATGCTCCTTGTTACACAAGCCATATGCCATATGCCATATGCCCCAATGCTATATACAACATGGCTTTTGCCTTTTGCCAGTTGCCCCCTTTTTTGCACTGGGCAACAAATCAAAAATGCGCTACGGTGGCGGCAGTAAAACCAAATCAAAAGTGACATTGCCTCATTTTCGGCTGCCCCAAA
Organism: Zygothrica quintamaculata; assembly: GCA_037044455.1. NCBI lineage: Eukaryota > Metazoa > Arthropoda > Insecta > Diptera > Drosophilidae > Zygothrica > Zygothrica quintamaculata. The sequence goes on from JBAMBS010002161.1 coordinate 180,603, forward strand.
CGCCTGACGCTTGTCAAGATTGCATTAGCCGTATGTGAACAGCAGCATCAGCATCAGCAACAGCCATAGCAAAAGCAGCATGCAGCAACTACGACAACAACAGGAGTAAGGAAACAGAGCAGAACACAGCCAGAAACAGGACAAGAGACAACGGAAAACAACAGAGGCAGTTGCACAGGCTGAGCGAGCGTGCGAGGCTTATTAAGGACTACGAGCAGTTGACAAGGAGACAAAAAGGAGACAAAGGGACAAATGGCACACTGGGACGATGAAACATCGTGTGGGTGCAGATTTGAAATGCAAATAGGCTCCATGAGCTGAATGCTGCGTACTGAAGCACAGCAGGAGTAGCAGCAGCAGCTGGTAGCAGTTGTTAGCAATTGGACGCTGTATAGGATCTGGTCGGAAGGTCCTGTAAAAGTGCAGCCGCAGGCACAAAGCTACCTATTTTTGCATTGAAGTTGTTGCATCCGGCCATATCCTGGACCAACCCATACAGGCTACTCCATCAAGTGTTGCGTTGGCGACAATGTCGTTACTGCTAGCAGTTCTACCAACAACCTAACCACCCACAGACCATCCTTAAATCATTCATTCAATGCTATGTATACATGCTCTTCTCCCCCCTCTCTCTCTCTCTCTCTCTCTCTTTCTATCTCTCTCTCTCGTTCTCTCAACCTTTTCAATAGCGTTATGGCTTGTTTTAGTTGTTGTGGGCTCTGGTTGATGCTTGATGGCTGATGCTGCTGCCGCTTGCATAAATGCAAATCCCGTGAAGCTGGGCAACTTTTTAATCCTCGTTGGCCAGCAAATTGTTGCCGCCTTAACGATGCCACGCAAACCCAGGCAAAAGAAGAAGAAGAACTTTCGAGCACGCAGCGTTCAGCTAAGCGGATTGCCTTTCGCCACCAGCTGATAAATGGACCATACAAGGACATGTCATAAGCATACGAATATATATATATAAACTATTATAAATTTACTTAAACATTAGCTATATATATGGCAAAAAGGATTCTTAAGTATCCTGTAAAATTATCAATAAAGAATTCATTATTCAATTTAGTTTCATTTCTGTTTGAATCGGTGCAAGATTAAAACAATGAAAGAAGGTAAAGTTTTTTTGGCTTAAAGCATTTCCCTCACATCGTCCTATTAGCACTTGATTACAGTATCAATATCCTTACTGAACTATCCTTCATAGTATCCATATATTCAGTATTCCATTCAGAAAGTATATCATAAATATATTCATTCTGCTCAGCGGCCGAAATACTGTTGAAGCTTCATTTTGGGCTCCAAAATATTTGCAATATCAAAATAGTTTTCCATTTCCGATCGATGAACACTTCTATATATATATATATATATATATGAGTTTATATAACATTTTCGTGCTTAGATTAGTGTAACAGCAGCGTCACTTAGCCGTTAGGTAACACTTTAAAAAGGCAAATTTAATGGGCTTTATGCAAACAGCTTTGGGTTAAGCAGATTAGAAAGGAAGTGAAATGCTTTCTTTTAACACATTTTGCTTAGCATAATAAGTAGAGCGCAAAGTAATTTTTGTAATAACAAAATGAAAACATGAAGTTAAAGGTTAAGGTTAAGGAAAAGCCTAAGGATATATAGATGCTTATGTAATCGTGCAGATTTGTATCCTTACTGACTTTGAATGCTTTGCTTACAAATTTAACTATTTTCAGGTTTTGGCACATACAAACTGTTTCAGCTTAAGAAAATGCAGCGAACCGCGGAAACCTGAGAACACTAACACACATACACAGAAAGTTGCCTTCAAGGGTAGGCGTGCTAGAAGACAGTAGAACAGAGTGCGAAAGAGTGAGAGAGAGAGAGAGTTGATATATGGATGAATGTGGACTGGTATGTGGGTGGAATGGAGTAGCCAACAAACCGCAAACAATAACAAACGATGGCCAAGGCAAAATACAAACAGAAACCGAGACCCAAACAGACGCTGCATGCTGCTCCTGGCGACGCCTACAAAAAGGAGTCACAAGAGCTGGTTACCAGGTGGATGAAAGACAGGTAGGGATACGAGGGAATATATATATATATATATACATGTATATATATAAAATAAGAAAAAGTATGAGTGTATAGCGGTTTACTGGGCGTGGTGTGTCATTTGGAAGCAAAAAGGATTTATGATGCTTGTTATCGCGCAGTCAGAACGACTACGACGACAACGGCGACGGCGACGGCAATGGCAACGCAAGACAAGGCAAACGATGACAAAAGGTGCCCAGCAAAAGGATACACAAAATGAAAGGGATGCTATATGCTTATACGTCTGCTTGTCTGTATGTCTGTATATGTGAGTGTTTGTGTGAAAACTTCGCAATGGCGCGTAACGCAGATAAAATCTCTGCTCCACACGCATATAGCAAAAAAGTATTGCATACTTTTCGGCAGGCGCTCGTAAAACTCATGGGAAACATGTGTTCATTCATTTGTAGCTAAATTGTTGTTATTATACCCTATACTCCTTATACTGTACAATTAAAACGGGTATAATAAAAACATAACATTATTTGTTATTCAGAGTCACAGTTCAAGTGGCTTTTAGTTGTAGCACTTGTTCAGATCTTTGAAACGATTTGCACCTTTATTTAAGTATAATAGCAGTAACTATGACAATAGATACTTCGAGCTATTGCACAAATGTTGTGGATCCTATGCTTCTTATAGGGTAATGAATTTATCTTCCTTCAGGGCTAACTTTCCTTTCGATATACCAGATCTATATCTCAGCTTTGATAGAGAAGTATCATATCAAGGCAAATCTATTTCAAGCCAATCTTTATTACTTATATATCTTTTTTTACTTATTTAATAGCAACAAAAGGTTAAGGAAGCATATTGCATTTATATAGGGTATCTTCTAAGCTTATACATACTGATTATTAGCTGTCCAGAATTGCTTTGCTTGTCGCTGTTATACGCGACATATGTAGACTAATCGTATGTTTATGTCATAGCTCAGGCTGCAGGTAAAATCAAATAATTCCAACGCTAAGCACACACACACATATACAATCACATATATATATATATATATATACAAATGGAAGTAACACGTGTGTTGAGCATAAAATTTACATTAATTAAATTTCATAATAGGCCGCCGATAGGCTGTCCCTAATTAAAAATTCAGCTCAAAGTAAAAGGAAAATTAAAAGAATACAATGAAAGCAAATATCAGATATATATATATATATATATATATATATATATATATATATATATATATATATATATATATATGCATACTCGTAAAAGCAAAAGTTGGCCATTAAGAGCACCTAAAAGTATCTATTAGCCAGCTTTTTGGGTGGGCACAAGCTAAATGAGTCAATAAATTAAAGCAAACTGAATGCCTGGCAGATGTGGTAGTAGAAGGTTAAGTAGAAGGAGAAAAGAAGTGGAAATTGAAGGAAATGGAGAAGAAGAAGGATAAGTAGAGTAGGAGAAGTAGTTGAAGAAGTGAGCTGCAGGACTTCCTGGCTAGATGTCTCGGACGTACCAGCATAACGAGCCAAAAACATTGCATTAAAAAATCCATTCATTAAAATGGCAAAACGTGGCACAAAATTTATGGCCCCAAGAAGATGTCGACGTGAAGATGTGTATGTGTATGTGTATGTATGTATATGAATATATATATGTATGTGTGTATGTGAAGAACTGTTGGAGTATTGCGTACGTTTGTATGGTAGAAGGCAATGGCAGGGGCAACGACAGCATTGGTGGTCGTCCTCGTCTCAAGTGGCAACGCATTTACTTCGTGGTTGCCACAAAAGAGGAAGCTAAAAGCAACAAAGCTGCCACACAAGCTGACAGGTAAACGCTCGACCACCAACAACTGTGCCACACTTTAACTTTCTTTAAGTGCTGCAGTTTCTTAATGCTCCGATGATAGTTAAATATCTTGCACTTAAGGATGCCACAAGTTCAAGTGTTCAACTTGAGATTAATCTTCAAAGTGAGAAAGACTCAATGCAAAAGCTTTTAATTTTGATTAAAGCTGCTGTTTGCTGCCTATGCAATATGATTAATAATCTTAATGATATATACTCTGCAAATAAAAGCACATTAAAGCTTCTAAGAGAATGAATTTTAAGTACTTAGGCTTAACATAATCTTAAGCCATATTTAAGCAGCTTAAAAATAAAAATCATCTTGAATAACTTAAACTTAAACCTAACCTCGACAATCTAAAGCTTCGTAATGTCATTTCAACATAATTATAAGCACATTAAAGCTTCATATAAAACCATTGAATGTCATTTAAAGTTCATTATGAAAACATTCAATGTCGCTTCATTGCCTGCTACCTGCTGCCTGTTGCATTCGCTTGGATTAATCTATTGCTAATGACTGTTGATTTGTTGCAAATGTCAACAAGGAATAATGGTCGATTTTTGGGCGTGGTTGATTTTAGGTGGCGCCAGTTCAATGCGCTCCTTCTGCACTCAATTATAATTTGCTCAGACAGACAAACAGCCCCAAAGCTCAAAACATGCCCTGTGCTCCAGGGAGTTGCCTGGGCCCTCGTCATGCCATTAGCAAAGAGCAACAGCCTCATATGTGTACAATGTGTGTGTGTGTGTGTGTGTGTTAGTGTAAATATGTGAAATATGCGAGTGTTTGTGTGATTCAATGATAGAGGGGACACCAAAAAGTGTGCAACATTTGCAAAAGTTAAAAGCATTTGTCGGTTTATCAGACAGACAGACAAAACACACACACACACACACACACACGCATAGACATAAGCATATATCCTGCCCACAACTCTTTTGAGTCAAAAGCTCCTTTTCAGTCATTTCATTTCATTTCATTCGGCTTTGAGCATCTGATTTCATTTTATATATATTTAGTTGCGGTTTCCTTGGCTTTCCTCAATATAATAGAATCGGACGAGATTCTTGCATAAACTTATGAAATCGTCCTGCAGGCTCTTTCCACATTCCTAGCTAAGTTTAAATTAAGTTTAATTATATAGGCTTAAACTTTAAAGGCATTTTTAAAGCTTTAATATTTCTTTGATTATGTTTAATAATTCGATTAAAACTTTTTAATTAAAAAACCACAAAATTTTATTTTAATTCAATAAATTTTAGAATCTTCCATGAATATAAATAATAAGAATAACTAAATATATATTATATGATCTGATAACTTATTGACAACATATATGAAATATAGCAAAGCTCAAACGCTTTATAAAAGGACCAAACATTCTTCATATCAGTCTCGATTAGGAAATGTTCCTTTAACGTCTTGTTAACCTTGATTTATTTAGTTACTTGCAGGTACTCCAGTTAGCCTTGATTAGCCGCAGCTTCTTCTTTATAATATATAGTTGCTGTTACTACCAGTTTCTCCCTGTAGTCTCTCTTCTGTTCAGTCCTCTTAGTCCCTGTTACTTTCTGTTACTACTTGTTAGTCGCAGTTAGTTCCTGATAACCCCTGCTTGTTCCTGTTAGGCCATGGTAAACCCTGTTAGACCGTGGAGCTCCCTGTTACTCCCTGTTAGACCCTGTAACTCCCTGTTACTCCTTGTTAGTTCCTGTTAATCCCTGTGACTTCCTTTTAGCCTAGGATTGTAATAGATACTTGCAGATGCGACAATAGTCCCTGCTCTAGTTTCCATTCCTTGTAAGTCTATGTTAAAGCCTTTTTGCCAGCAGTTACTTCCAGTCTCGTACTCCTTTGGTCACAGTTATTTTGATCCTATCCCTGTAAGTCGCAGTTTCTTCCAGCTACTCCATTTAAGTCGCTGTTAGTAATAGTTACTCTTCATGCATTTCAATGATGCTTTGTTTGCCCAAGTTACTCGTTGTTAATCCATATTAGTCCCAGTTACTCACAATAAGTCTCCAATTATCCTGGCATGTACCGACTTGTACTGACATATTCTAGTTTGTACTGACTTATCCTGGTTTATCCTGTTTTATTCAATTTGCACTTACTTCACGAACTTTGCAGAAACTTCCATAGTTCGCAGCTCGTACATCCACCTGCCAATGGGCTGTCACATAATTACCAATGCGAAAGTCAATCAATGAAAAAAAGCAAATAAAAAGAAGAAAAAAATAGCCAAAAAAAAACTGCGCAAAACTTTTGCTGAAAGCCCACAAAATGTGTTACTGTTTTTATTATTTTCTTTTTCTTTCTTTTTTTTTTGGGAACTTTCAACAGTATTTTGTATACTTTTTGCTTTATTTTTTATCTTTCTCTTCTTTACTATTTTCCGTTTTTTTTTTCTTCCTGCAGCACTATAAGAAATGAGCTTAAGAGTGCGACGAGAGATCTAAAATGTGGCTTGTAGTGAAAACTTATTATATTTGACTAAAATCCAAAAAGATGCAATAAAATTCAATTGCGAACTTCGGCGTGGAGCAAATGAAAACAAAATAATGAATATACTTTAGGCATACACACACACACAAACACACACACACACACACACAGGGATAAGCTGTAGGAAAAGGTCGCCGAAAAACTTGGCAACTTCTTGCCACAGACTTTTGGCCATAAGAAACACACAAAAAGTGGCTAGAAGGTGAAGGCAAGATTCATGGCAGTATCCACTCTCTCTCTGTCCCCCCTTCAGCTCCTTCACCCGCTTCACCTTTCCACATCTCTCTGCTTCTCTCTCTCTCTCCCTTTCCCTTTACAGCTAGTGGTAGCCTGCAGCAAACACATGTCAAATGCGCTTTTTAAAAACAAGTTTTTCCTTCTAGCGTAAAGTTGCAACAGAGCGATAGATTGAGGGGCGCTAGAAGTTGCAGGGAAAATCAGTGGATGGAGGGGGGGGGGCAAAAACTGCTTATCTCTACAAAAAGCCAAAATGTAAGGCGGGCGTCAGGGCTACCAAAAAAAAAAAAAAACAGTATTACAGAGAGGAAGCGGGCGAAGGAGGGGAGGCGTAACTGCATGCTGTACTAATGGTGCCAAGCAACCGGAAATGCCGCCATGCATGTCTGCTTCTATTTGAACAAAATGGAGGCTGTGCAGCGCACTGCATGCGCCTCTGTCTGACTTTTACAAATGTGTGTGTGCATGTGTGAGTGTGTGTAAAGATCTTGATTGCCTTATGCTACAAGCGAAATTTATAAGAGTGTTTTTTTTCCACTTGGTTTTTGGTATCCCTCCCCACCATTCTGCCCTCCTTCCCACAAGACTTGCTTTGGCTTTCGCCCCGATTCTTTCTTTTGCTTCCCCTATGATAATTTCCGCAGTTTGCCGTATTATATAAAACAAGTGCAGTCACCGTCAGTTTGATTTGATGGCCGACTTTCTATACTATTCTATATATATATATATAAATTTCGATATAAAAAACAACAATAATCTAGAATAATTGGCTAGACACGACTATTGATTGCCCTGTACTCTGCTGTTGCTGCTGATGTAATGGAAAATTATATAATAAATTATTTATGTATTAATTATGCCATTGAGCCTTACAAGGATACCCATTGATCCTGGTAATCCGAAGGTAGCAGCTTAATTTGCCTGCAACTTAAAGTATTGGAAACAATTGAGGAATCTGTTGTTCTTATTCTGCACTTTACATATACAAACACACACATACAAACACACACACAAACACACATACATGCACACACACCATGTACCAGCAAGGTAGCGTAACTGGCAGATAGATAAAGCGGTAGTTAAATGTAAAAGTCTTACATAGATGCTTCGCAGTTAGATGAACTAAAACGTAACTGACATATAAAAAAAGTCAGATATAGATAAAGTGGCAGTTAAAATAAACTAACAGTTAGATAAACTAGTAGATAAATTTATTCATTTTAGATAAACTTGCAAATAGTTAAACCAAAACATATGCAAAGTGACATATCCGTAAGCTGACAGATAGAGAAACTGCCAGATAGAGAAAGTAGCAAGTAAATGAACTTACAGATAAATAAACTGTTAGATAAGTTAACTGACATATAGCTGACATTAATTGCTCCCAGGAAGTGCTTGAAACTGTTTATCCTAAACCTCCCTTTTGTTGTCTCTTGCTTACTTTTGTGGGACTTTAACAGCCTATTTTTACTCCAATTTAATGGTTTAAGATAGAAAGAAACTCAAAAATAATCATAGACTAAAAATGGATAAGTAGCAAAGCGAATAAGTGGAAAGAAGCATAACAAGAAAATAAAAATATATATATATATATATATATACATATATATAGAAACAGAAACGTAACTGGTAAACGTGATGTGTGCCGCGTGCGAAATGCGAATTGGAATTGACATTTTGGCCACTGGCCAGGAAGATGCTTTACTGAGATGACAGCAGAAGGGTTTGCTTGAGGGTTGCGGAAAGGGTTGTACGGTATGGGCTGCACCCATTTGTTAGTTATATAAGCAGCCAATAAGCTTACAGTTATTCACATCTGTTACGAGCATCTCGTTTTCGCTTACTTTTCAAAGAACAAAAATCAAAAAAATAAAAATATATATATAAATATAAAAACGGGTAAGAGAAAGAACACTTCATATGCCAGTTGACATATATGCAGTTACATATATAGAGCATATATTTCATATCTCAATAATATGTATATATATATCTTTGTCTGTATATATCTGAAGATAAATATTGATACTCAACGGCAACTGCCTGTCGATAAATTAGCTTCTGGCATATAAAATGAGTTTTAAGAGACCAAAACAAGTAAAAATTTAAATAAAGAAAATTTATTAAAAACTTGACTCTAACAATATCTGGTAATATGATATGCATATCAGCAGTTTAAGTTGATAAATATATTATAATTAAATACCTTATAGGAAGGTTTGACTGTAATACGAATATTTGCCCTTAATTTTGTTCTCAATAAAATTTCATTCAATTTCTCTATCTTGGCCTCTAGTAAGCCAGAGAATTGTATTGCATTGTAGCCAAAGGACACCAAACTATAATTGAAATATAACATAGATATTACAGAGATATTACAGAGATATTACAGATATATTACAGAGATATAACATAGATACGATAGACATGGGGATCCAATATCCTTCAAGACATATATAGAGACATACTAATCTTCATCAATTTGCAATCTTATCGTTGTCCAAGCAACTGCTGGACTTTGGATGAGCTCTAGACTGAAAGCCTGAAAGCCATCTAAAAGCTGGAAGGACGTGTATAAATATTTTTAAATATAAATAAAACTGCGTTTAAGTCAAATATTATGCTTCATTAGGCTTACACTGGAAGGTTAGTTTAGCTAACATATATCTTAATCGCGGTTTATATTTGCTGCTTGCCTTTAAGTCAATAAAAAAAAACTAATTCTTAAGAACCCTTAATATATATACTAAGCCAAATCAAAGTCCATGCAATTGTGATATTAAGGTTAAGAGCGCGTGATGTGGCTTAATTTTTATACGCTATTAAAGTATGTGCAATGGCTATTTCGGCTAATTGAAATATACGTTGCATAATTTAAGGCGCCGCCAAACTAACTAAAGTTACGAGGCCACAAAAGTTTTTTCAATTTTTGTTGTTAAATTTTTTGTCTTTTTTCTTTGTTTTTGGTTTTTGTATTTTATTTTTGGGTTTTTTATTTTTGAGCAAATGCTAAAGCGTGTAATCAATGTAATTTCCACGCCCACACATGCTGCATGATGGGCTGAAAATAGCAGTGGCATGTAACAACAAAAATAAGTGTGAAACGTTGCACGTTAATTGAATTTTAGGACGGCAGCAACTGCAAAACTGCAAAATACTCTGTTGAAAATTGTTTCCAGCTAGTTTTAATACCCTGTAATTAAAAATTTATTACAAGAAAGTATATACACTATATATATTATCTATATATATTTCTAGTAAAACATACAAGCTCTGGTTGTGCATTGAGCTCGGCATATCTTAATGAGCTGTTGCACTTAAACAGCTCGTCTTGGGTTAAACGTATTTAGAACTATATACAGGATAAGTGTTAGTCCTGCAAATATGACAGAAGTGTCCTTTGTACTTTATCGCTGTTGTTGTTGCTGCTGCTGCTGCTGTTGCTCAACGTTTGTTGTGTTTTAGGCGGCCTTTGTTGTTATTTGGCTAGTTGGTTGACTCTTTGGTTGGTTGGTCGGTCGGTTGGTTGGTTGGTCGGTTGGTTGGTTGGTTGGTTGGTTGTTTTGCTGCTTATCCCCAATTTAGTAAAAGTTTTAGAGCTGTTGCAATGCGCTGCTCTGTTCTGCGTTGCGTTGCGTTGCGTTGGCATTAAAGGAGGCTCAAAAAGTTACCCATTAATGGGCACACGGAATTCACTTTGTTGAATTTTCGGCGATTCATTCCCCTCATTGATTTTCCGTATGTGATTTGATTAGTAGAGCCAAAATACTCGTTGGGCTTGTGCTAGTGTTAGTGCTGGCATTAGGTTGCTTCAACATTTTGTATGGCAGTTGAGGTTATAAATACAAATGTGATTGAATCACATATTAAATTGTTGTGACATTTGGAAAGATTAATTAACTTTAGACAATTGAAACTGTGAATTTGATGCGAGTATTTTAGGTAATTAAATGTGATGGCTACTAGTTAACTGTGACAAGTAACTTATGTGTCAATAAATTGCAGCAACAGTAGCAGCATGAAAATGCAGCTGTTACTGTTGATATTTGATGCTGCCCCGTTTGATGCTGCATATGGTAAGTTTTTCTTTTTTTAGAGTAGGTTCTACTAGGGGTAATACTGTTACTACTATCTACAGGCTAGAGCCTAACCCCACTCTGTGTTCAATTGCGTAAATAGTAGCAGTCTACCACCAATATCTAACGTTAACGTTACAGTTCTATCTCTTTCTCCTTTGCATCTTTTTTTATGCACGTCGAGAGCGTTGACAGATGTTTCCACTTTGCAATAGCAATGGCGGTCATGAGCTGAGAGCCGTAAACCGCGAGCTGCGTGCTGCGAGCTGCGAGCTGCGAGCTGCTAACTTCACCGGAAGTCAATAAAAGTTGGCCTAGTCAGTAAACCTCCAAATGTCAACGTTAGCTGCAATTGCAATAGCAGTCACTTTGTCTAAGCAAATTTACGGTGATTTCATTTTTGGCTGTGGATTGACAATGGTAACGTTAGACGTAACCAAATTAGCACTGTTCACACTTTTGGCTTTAATTTAATGATGGGAACAGTGACAGAACAGTTTAAAGTTATATTATTGCTATTAAAATATATATTTATTTGTTTGATGCAATTTTGCATGCAACTTTTTTGATGAAACTAGCTGTAAGTGCTAATAGGCTAGGAATCCAAGGAATCATAGGAATCCAAGTAATGAAAATTACTAAAATAATATTTAGCTGCAAATTCCTTTTTTTGCTAACTGCGTAGTTTTCAATGAAATGCAGCTTTGTTGCAGCCTGTACAAAATATTATTTTGCCAAAGCTTTGAGCTGCGCCAAGGTCAGACAAAAAAGCTTTTTAACTTCTCTTATTCAACACCACAAGTTGCTCCTGGATAAAAAAGCTTTAAGCTGCTCTTCAAAAATATGCAGCTAACATCTAATTTCTTAATGTGCGAAAAAGCACAGCTTGCCAAGCGCCACCTAGTGTTTAAATACACATACTTAGATTCAGGATAAAAGAGCTTTCAGCTAAAGCAGCTATTGCTTTACAAAGCTATATGGATAAAACTTCACTTTAGCCGATGCACAAACAAATATTTTCAACAGGAAAACACAAAAAAAAACATAAATTTTTACACGGTATGGGACAAAAAAAAAATTATTAACTGCTAATTCAGCAGATTAGAAGATAACCTAAGCTGATCAAATATGACGTCATCAAATGTACAGTTCAAACTAGTTTTTAGTTTGAATGAATCGATTCATAGTGTCAACAGTTTTCTATGTTGCAGCTACTTTTATAGTTACACCTAAAATGCAAAAGAAACACAGAGTTATTGGAATTTGGTAGCGCCACCTAGTGGCTAATATCAGGTATAGCGACTAACAATTGAAAGCACAAGTACTGCAGCTTCAAAGAGGCAACAGGCAATTTGAAAGAGTTAGAACAAAAAAATAAGAACACAAAGAAAATATATGAATTATAAATATATATATAAATATTTTAAATAAAATATAAGTTTAAAAAATAACAAAAAAGAGTTCTAAAACAATAAATAAATAACTTAAAAAAAAAAAAACAAAGAAAATAAAAACGCACCCAAATATCCGTATTAATTTGCTCCCATTCGAGATTGAGTTGTTCGTTCATTTCGCAAATACGATAAAAAATTTTCCAATTTCCAGTAATAGAGGTTCGTGGAAATTCATTAAAATCATCAAAGTCTTTAAAATCACTTAAATATAATAACCAATTGTCCACCATTGCAATGTATAAAATATTTAACTATTTAAAATACACAATTAAAAATGTAAAATTAATATTAAAAACTGTATTTCCACAGCGACCACACGGGGAAAGGATATATTCTAGACTGACAAAAAAACGCAAAATATCACTAACGTTTACAACTTTCTTTAACGATTCAAATACATCCATATTTGTTTTTCACTATATTTGCGAGCTAGAGAAAGAGATAGCGCGATATTTTTGTGATCTCTCTGTGAACTCTTGCATATTATATAAATGGCGAGGGAGAAAAAGAAGAGCAGAGTAAGGGCAATAACGGTTAGATATGTAGTGCATATCATAACACCACTTGACAAAAATATATATGCAGTTCATATATTAATTATACTGTGCATAAATAAGTTTTATATATTGATCTTATTTTATACAATACTGTATGTAAATCTGGGCATTAAGTTTAAGCTATAAATATGTATGTCTCTTTGAATTATATTATATTTATAATTATAGTATATATATAAATATTTTATTAATTTGACTAACCTGTCTCTGATGAAAGTCAACGACCGGTATATTGGCATTTAAGTCTACAGCCGACATTTGTTGAAATTTTTTATTACGTACTGAAGTATTTTTGTGCTATAAGTAGTTTGGCAGTACCAGGAAAAAAAAGTAGCACTAGTAAACACACACGCACACTAGCACAGTAAACATGTACGTATATAAGAATGTTACACAAATACACTCGCAAGTTGCTTGTAGCTGGACATTTGAAATCAATGTCAATGTGAACGCTGCCGTGTTTCTACTTTTTTTTTACACCTAATTGAATTGGTACAGCAATTTTCCGTTATGTTGTCTGCGCTTGTTCTTGCTGTTGCTGTTGCTGCTGTTGTTGTTGTTGTTGTTGCTATAGATCTTGTTGTTGTTGTTGTTGTTTTTGTTGGTTTCTCTTCTTATTTTCGTTGCAACTGTACGTGTCGCAAATACGAATATCAAAATGTGTGCACTGAATATAGAAAAATATCCTCCTTATTATCTTTTTAAGATTGTCTTTTTGTTTTTTTTTTCTTTTTGCTTATGTTTTTGCTCTTTATACTTGGTTGTGCCTTTTGACTTTTTACTTTAAATTAAAGCTTTGATTTTAGTTGCCTATTTACAGTTTATGACAACATGTCATATATATCTCGTGTATTTATATAGCTGTAAAGAAAGAAAATTGTGACATTATTATTATAATCCAGATATTGTAATATTGTTACATATAATAGTATAAGATATTATTGGTTATTTGATGCCATATAAGGAAAATGAGTATTTCTTCAAGGATAACGGCAAAAGTGAAAACCTTTTTTAGATTTTTATTCTTTCTATGTGAAAATGCGACCTATTGGCCAACTAACATCTGATGGCATCTAATAGGATTCCGATTGATTTTCCGGATTCCCCCCCCCCCTTTTTACGATGTGTGTGCTATTGTGTGTATATGTATGTATGTATGTGTGTGTGTGTGTGTGTGTTTGTAGCAGGTGGCATTGAAGTGGTTGCCTGTGTAAAGCTACCCATTACCCAACGAGTATTCCGAATTGCAAAAGTTAATAAGAGCAGTTTGGCATGTAGATTGTTAAATGCCTGGGCACCAATTTCTCTATCTCTAGATATTTCTTTATGTATGTTTATATGTATGTGTATAAGTGTAAGTATATGTATATGTGCTTGTGTGTGTGTTTCTTTCCGATTACCTGAATATTGAAATTGTAGTGAAATTGTATTGAAATTGAATTCGTTTTTGGTTGAGAGCAATGATGAAAACCTAATACAATTTACCAAGTTAATAAGAAATATTGCAGGATTACAAAAAGGATAACAATTTATCTCACCTAATCTAAAATAAAACAATATTAAGCAAACTATATAAGAAAATAAAGAAATTATATGGAAAATCATTAAATTAAAGATAATAATAATAATCTTTAGAAATTTAAGAGTGACATACAAATTCATATACAGGCTGGCCCATCTATTGTTTGCTTTTTGAACTATCGATAATTTTGACTTTGACATTTCGAATGTCATTGTCAATGTATCAGATATTTAGTAGAAGCTTTGCGGTTTACGAAATGATTAAAAAAAAATTTTTAAAAATATATACTCGTTTTTTTTTTATAGCGATTTTAAAACGCAAATCTTTCGTGGACCACCCAATATATAAAGAGATTTTTCATTTTATAATAAGAATAAGAATATATAGTAGGTATTTATTATTTTATTATTTATTATTTTCATATATACATACAGACATACCCACACACATATCCACATATACACAGTTGTACACACACTTTAAGCTGAGGCACGCGATGTTTAGCCCCCCGCGCTCCATAACGCTATACTTAATGTTGATTTAGTATTGTGTTTTTTAATCAATCTTAACAAAATTCACAATGTATAAAGTTCTTATTATTATGTGTGCCAGGGGAGGAAATTTAAAGATCAAATATAAACTCCTATAGCCTACGAAAATAACGAATCTTGATTCCAAATTTGTATGCTCTAGCACTTGAACTTTTTGAAAAACAGCTGTTCGTACGGTCGGAGAGATAGACAGACGGACGGACAGGGCTAGTTCGACTCGTTTGTCGTTCTGATTAAGAATATATATACTATATGGGGTCTCAGATGATGATTGGATTACATACTTTTCGATTTGCACTTGTTTATTAGCTCCCTTTTACCTTTTTTCAAAAGGGCAAAAGGTGCTGAAAAGTAAAAATAGTTTTAATGTTTGAGATAAGAAGACGAACTTAATAATTTGAAGAAGAGATAAATCAATATTAATGTTTTAATTTATTATGTATTATTAATTTTAAATATAACAATTACAAGTAGCAACAAGTATTATTTATATAATTTATTTAGATATTATTTGATATTTATGAAATATATATCAAAGAGATCTAGATGTGACTAATTATAATAAATATATATATATCAAGTCAGTTGTGGATTCAACCAAAATGTTAAGCCATATTCATTATGTGAGTATTATTTATGCTGATCAAAAATGTACATACTTTAGTCGGGTGATTATAATTGATTTTTCTATCTCTATTAAGCCCATTTGCATTTGATTTAAAGAAATTAATTTAATCATTTTAGAAAATGTATTTTTCAATAAACTAACAAACACTTTAAGTACAGTCCTGTAAGAATCAAACAGTTTCTCCTGAATAACACACTAGTATATATAATGTTATATTCCATTACAATAACTATATAAAATAGTTTGTGGTAAATATAATGGAATTTATATGGTAAATTATCAGAAAACGATTTTAACCATATATCCTTAAAATATATATAATGCACCTATTGAAATATAACCACAAGTAAATCTCTTCTGCAATACAAATTTATTTCTGGAAAATAAAGAGAAAAGAATAGAATGAAAAATTAGCAAAATGTCAAATGAATGCAAAGTGCAAGCCAAATGGTCCTTTGGGTAACCAATGCATAAGAATTTATAGTGAAATCCTTGAATGGTCATATATATAAAATAAATGTAAGACATAACTTTGTCTTAGCCAATAACCATTAGAAGTGGGTTCCCATTTGTATATTCAACCATACACACACACACACACACACACACAAACACTGTGACTAGTATATATAGATTTAATGTTCAATGTTCAATCGGTTGCTGGGAATATTGTTAAAGTTTTCTCGCTTTTGACTTTTTTCATTTAACCAAAAATTACCAAAAAAGTGTTTTATATGGAAACTATATAGCACAGTAGAACTGTGTGTTTTAAACATACATACATACACACACACACGAATATATTGATATATATATATATGTATATATATAAAGATTGTTAACTAAGTCCTTGGCTTAACACATACCTTCTCAACCTTTTCATTTGCGTGGAATACCCTAAATGGCAAACGGAAATTTTACATATTTCACTTAAGTTCAGTGCTAAAATGGCAGCAAAAAGGTAAAACAGTTGGGGGAAAAGCCAGCAAGTAAATATTTGTAAAATCAAACGTTCTGATTCGAGTACTTGCACCGTCGTCCTGTTCATGTCCTTGCCCTGTCCTGTCCTGTCCTATCCTGTCCTGTGCTGTCCCGTCTCGTTTCGTCATATCCTGTTCCGTTTCATACTGAGCTTATAAAACGTTAAGTGTAAATAAATTATTAGCGAGGCGTCAAGCCGTGTGCTTCCTGTGTTAACCTCACACTGGTTACCAGTTGCGAGGGTTATTCAACAGGTTATCAATATATATTTGATAGATAAAACTATTCTTACTATCAACACACTGACAACAGGGATAATA
This sequence comes from Zygothrica quintamaculata, assembly GCA_037044455.1. NCBI lineage: Eukaryota > Metazoa > Arthropoda > Insecta > Diptera > Drosophilidae > Zygothrica > Zygothrica quintamaculata. The sequence continues at coordinate 197,322 of JBAMBS010002161.1, forward strand.
ATAAAGATAGTAATCATAAATATTAAACTGTATTCCACAATAAAAATTGTGTTAATTCTTAATTATAGGATAATTATTGTTTCAGTATCTTTATCATAGTATATGGAAACCCTCGTACATCGAAGTCTCTGCCTATGGGCATTGTTGAAGGATCTGCCATGTTTGCCAACATGCAGAGAGCAACGAGACAATTACCGCTGGGAACGCCGTCAGAGTCAACTGAGGCAACTCCCGCTGCTGCTGGCCAAATATGCAACTTTGAACAGTTTTATATATACATACACACACACACATACATTGTATATATATACACACACACCAATACACAAATATAACACCAACGATGAATGTGTGCCAACACTGAATAGCAAAAACTAAAGCATACATTTCAGTGTAGAGTTGCTGTTGCCTTCTTTTACTGTATGGTTGTGTGTATGTGTGTGTGACTGAACGTATGCAACGTGACTGCTACTGAGGGGTATGAGAGAAGAAATAGGTTGAAAAGATGGGGGCGTGTCACTGTGGCCAATGTCTGCGTAGACAACGTGTTAAGCTTCAGTGGTTGCCATTGCAAATGGGACACATTAGCCATGTACCAAGTTGCAGCTATGGGGCATGGAATCTATGTTAATGTAACAGTATGAGGCAATGGCAACAAGCAAAAGATGCTACTCATGTCCATTGGGAAACAAGGCAACTCAAGTCAAAAAAAAAAAAAAAAACAAAAACACAAAAAAATATAAAACGAAACCCTATACGACATTTTTTGTTAGTTTTGAGGCATCATCTCTATGTCATGTGGCAAAAGTGTTGGCAGCACTTTTTCTCTCTTTCTTATTGTTGCAACAGCCAGTTGACAATCGTGTGAATTGCTTTATATTTGTATGTTGCATTGACTTTAAGGAAAAACAAATGAACATTTTCCTATACTCTTTAAAAGAACATTAAAATGTGCGATAAACTTAAGAAGCGAATTTGAGTATATCATAAATATTACTTTAAGCATATATAGTAGAAAGAAGAATCTTGTTATATCGAATATAGTCTAAAATACTGCTAAATAGTTTGATTTTGTATACCCTAAAGTAAGTTTATTCTAGGGTATCGCCTTTTCATTTGCATTTCTGTTGGATTTCTGCTCATTTGTCAAATGAAATGAAATATTTGTCGACTCGTTTGAGTATTTGCTTGTGAGCTGAAACTAAACACTTAGTCAAGTACATTAAGTACTCAAGTGGCAAAAACTATAATATTTATATATATGAGCTTTAGGTGTTAATTTAATTGATTTGCTGTTAAACCTGTCGACTGTCGGTTGATTGTGCAAATCCAAATTGAAATTCTGAATTAAATTTCAGTTTGCCTCAAGCAAAACTAAACATTTTCCTTTATATTTAGCTTTTAAAGATGAGTTTAAGTGTTGTACTAGTGTTAGTAACTTGTTATTAAGATTTGGCTTAAAATTGAATCTAATTTATAATTCAATTATGAACATCTTTCGATTGATATTGTGGTATTTTCTGTAATGGTGGTCATTTTCATGATTAATTTTGAATGGGTTTTTAAAAGTTTTCGTGTTCACAATAGACTTTATTTTGTAGCAGTTGATTGCCACCATTAACAGCGCACAGCTGCAGCTTATTGCATTTGCCATTAGGCAACACAGGCAGCAGAGATTTAGCCAGATTCTGCAATGCAAAGTACTATATACCAAACACTAAGCTCAGAAAAGAGACAGAAAGAGAGTGAGAGGAAAAAATATATAAAGGAGGTATTGAAACTTCGAAGGACGAAACCATTTTCAAGTTTTATTATGAACTTTGCTGCTTGCGTTGTCGTCTGTCTGTTGATTTTGCGCAACAACAATAAAAACAACAACACGAAGAGAAAAATAAAAACAAAAATAGCAAAAAGAAAAAATAAAATCAAGAGAATCAAGAGAAGAGAAGAAAAGTTTTGTACACTTGTTTGTTTATTTGTTTGTTTTGCTTTGTGCTGTTTGTTCTACTAAAAACTCTTCAGTAGCGCCCAAGGCAGCACCAACAGCAACAACAACAATTGCTGTAGCAGTACAACAACTACCAACAATGGTTAGGGCCAAAAGGTTGCGCTGTTACGCGTAAAATATTTCTTGGAATTTCTCATATGGTGTGGCATTCATTGTGACTTTAAGGAGCCTTAAACTTACGCCAACAAACAAATACACAAAACACACACACACACACATACGCACACAGATGCAAACAGTAAAATAAACACGTACAGAACACATACACACACACACATATATACACATTGAGAATAATGTTATACGTTTTGGCCACAAAAGCGCGCTGTGAGCTGCGCCAAGTTCATGTTTTGGTTTGGTTTCCGTGCAATTTATGCTCTATAATTTAACCAAAAGGGTATGCTAGACTGCCAAAATATATATTAATAAAAGGTTACTTAGATAATTAGCTGTCAGTATTTGTTAGTAGTCTATAGTCTAAGAACTTAATTAATTTAATAATTTTAACTTTAATCGTATGAAAATTAGATTTACATAATAAAAGTACATAAAAAACTATATAAAACAATATATAAAAATAATTATAAAAAAAAATAAAAAATTAATTTAAATTAATTTTTAGTTTGGGCATAAAATTATTTCACTAATTTAATTTATATAATTATTTAAACTACATTTTATTTTTTATTTATAATTCCAAAATAATTTAATGTTCATGTTTATTAATTTGCTTGCAGCTTAATTCATATTTCTTTTCTTTATTTCAACACATATTAGGAAAAATGAAACACTTCTATTTGCAGGGTATCTAACTAGTCGGAAAGGAAGCTTATTGTGCTAAGCTTGCTTTGATTTTTACCAAGTTTGTTATTGTTGCGTTTCTTTATGATTTTTAATATGCCAACTGCAAAGCTCGTAAATTTACGCAGCAAAATGTTGGGCGCTTTGTTTGTTTCAATGCTTGAACACACACATTAAATGTTTGCGCACACACAAACTCACGCATACATATTCGCACATATATATATACACACACAGTGCAATTGACAACTAACCGTTACAGCAACGCCCACCCGTTGAGCTTAGCTCAGCTGGCAATCTCCCTGCAGTATTTTTCTACGCTTTATGAGACATATATTTGTCTACTGTTTGCTATTGTTTGTTATTGTTGTTGTTGTTGTTGTTGTTGTTGCTGCTGTTGCTGTTGCTGATGTTCTTGCTTTTGTTGTTGCTGTTTGAATTGTCGATTTTTCGTGTTGTTATCGCTGGTTTTGTCGTTTTTGACTTTTGATGCTGAAAAATTGTTGATTTTTTGCAATTTTGTTGCCTAAATTGTTGCATGATATATATTTTTGATTTTTTTGTTTTAAAGTTGATATCCTGTATCTTATGGTATCCTGTGACTTATGGCCTAACATATATATATATATATTATATTATTATTTTTCAAGTTAAATAATTTAATAACCATATATAATTTTTAGTTCTAAAATTGTTTTTAGTATTTTATTTAAGATAGGTACTAAATTTTAGTAAGAAACTGGCTTAGAAACTACGATTAAGCTTGACTTGGCTTATAATATATAGAAAAAACTTATAAGCCTTCTTATATAAAATATAATTTATACCTCACAAATTCTACATTTGATGACGTTTAATAAGGAAGTCAAAAGACTTGCTGTAAGGATATGAAAGCTAATATCATATGTGAAGGGTAAAAAGAATTTTGGAAAGAAAAACTTAATAAAATGTTGAACTATATTCAGCAGATATTGTATAAAGTCTAATTTATCGATAGTTATTTTAAATGTTAGATGAATATCAATTTAACATTTAACATTTAAAAAAGGCAAACAGGTAGGTAGAAAAGCTAATTATAGCTTATAGAAGCATATGGTAAAAGTCAGTTAAAGACAAGTCCCAGTTAACCTTTTAAATATTCATAATAATTAAAACTAAAAAAAAAAACAATATAATATTTTAAGGGCTTATAGATATTCTATTCCAGAGAAATCATTAAAATAAGTGAAGAAAAATATTGAAATTTCAATAAAATTAATATTTTATTTAAAAAATTAAATAAAATATTGAAATTTAAATAAAATTTAAATTATATTTAAGAAATTTAAAATTGACTTACAAAGTTTATAAAGTATTGTTGGAAAATAAATAATTAATTAATTAATAAGGAAAAATAAATGTGCAAAACTTTACTCAATAGAATCTACAATCAGCTGCAGTTTCAGGGGAGAAAATCCAAAAGAAAGTTGAAATTATATTGGTAACGCTTTTGGGCACTTCAATGAATCTGTCAATCCGCTGTGTCAGCATTGGGTCCTGTATATCTACATCCAGTTGTTGTTGTTGTTGTTGTTTGTGGTGTTTGTGTTGTAGTTTGTTGTTGTTATTTGTTAGCCCATTGTTATGCTATGGGTATTGTCTTGATTAGGACTGTTACTCATGGGAATTGGTTGATTGGCTGTGTGCAATTTTTCGTTTATTGTGTGTTGGCCAAAACAACAGCCATAAAACAAAGAAGTTTAATTTCAAAAATTGTCTACACATACAAACATACATACATACATAAAAGCATAGATATATATATATATATATATATATATATCTATATATATTCATATGGTTTACTAGATTATTATCTTAGATCTTAAGCACAAGTTGTATTCTGTTAGTTGAAGGTATTTTAATTAATTCATTTGGCAACATTTTCACACCTGTCTGGCATTTTTTAATTTAGCCTCAAATATTTGGTAACGTCAAATACTTTTGGCTAACTTGCCTCAACTTTGACCATTAAAACATTTGTTTGCGAATTAAATTAAAAGCGCGATTTAGCCGTAAAGACAATCTGAATGCTGCTATTGCTTCAACATTTACGAACACTTTATACACTTTACCTTGCTCTTTTTGTCTTTCTCTTTCTCTCTCTTTTTTGGTTAAGTATGTTACTCTTGTTATTGCCGCTATCACTTACTCACACCGTGAAGTCTGCGGGCATACTGAATAACAACAGCAGCAGTACCAGCAGCAGTACCAGCAGCAGCAGCAGCAGCAGCAGCAGGAGCAGTATTAGCCACATCAACATTACACGTATAACAGTTAGCTTCCGTTATATTTGACAAGCGCTCTCTTTATCCTTCACTTATCCTTTTGCTCTCTTTGGTGCTCTTTAGTTGCCTGTTTTGTTTACATTTACAAATTGCTGTCAAGCAATACATTAAATTGCAGCAATTGTGCTTAGTATAGCTGTTATCATTCCTTCATATTGCTGTTGCTGTTGGTGTTGCTACTGTCAACGCCTATATGCCACTAATAGTACCTAAGACTTATCATTTATCAATAGTTGTATTAAGTGGTCTTTAATCCGCTTAGTTAACCTTAAAGTCAATGCTTACTTGCCGACATTAAAACATTTCGCAGTGCATTCTGCTGCCAACTGCCCTTTGCTTGGGGTTAAGCTCTTGCTCTTATTGCTTACTTAAGAGTTCAATTAGTGACATTAAGTGTTGTGGCTGTTGTTGCAGTTGCTGCTTGTTCAGTTATTGACAGCAAGGCTTTTGGATTGACAGCAATTGACTGCGGCTTATGCAGTTTAACGTTTCGTTATGGTTTTGGCTGACTTACAAAAAAAAGTTGCCTACTTTTCTGAGCTGAATTTAATTCTTATGAATTGCTAATTTTTGCAATAAATTTGATTGAATGATTGGTTTAATTATAGTTTAAACGGAAATTATACGCATTTTTTGAATATATATATTCTCTAGCAAAATCGGAAGAACACCTGGTATTGAGGTAGAGTGGTAGGTCGATTTGAACGCTAGAAACTTGTTAACTTATGCAGCTATTAAGTGATGAATGCATCTATTGCGGTATATAGCAGCCATTAATGCTTTATATATATATATATATATATATTTATATATATTAAAAGTAAAGTCTTCAAAAGTCCTTTGATAAGATGGCAATCCCTTTCAGAGCACATACCTCGTTTAAGCCCTTAAACCACAATTACTTATATCCTTTTTATATTGTTGTTCTTTGCTAAATAAACTGCTGTTAATTAAAACATTTTAGTTTTATGTTAAATTATATTCTTTAATATTAAAGATTCACTTTAATAAGTTTAATTTAAGTTTGTGTTAAACAATTTAATGTCAAGTGGCGACCATTGCCCAAAATGTTGGCACTAAAATGAACCATTTTAAATGCAAATTTTTGTATCTAAAAACTCAAAATTGACCTCTTGGCTAACCAAGCAAGCGTCGATAAGCACTTTTTGTTGACAAAAACCAAATAATTTAAATATTTTGTTGAAGTACCTTTTCCTTTTTCTCAAGTCAAAAAGAAAAAAAGAAAAAATAATTTACATGTGGTTGGCCAAAATATCCAAAGCATAACAAAAGCGGTAAGGATCTGGCCACAAGCTGACAAAAACACATGTCACATTTTTGTGTAGAAGTTTTCTTGAAAATCTGTAAGCTGCGTTTTCGACAAAATACTGTCAGCGTACATATACATACACACATGACAAAAAGGCCCACATACAAACACACACATACACGCACACACACCCATATACATGGGCAAGTTTTTCAAGGTTTTTATTATGCATAAACAAGGACAACATTGGCATGCCTGACTATGTGGGTGCTTATATGTATATGCATATGTAGATGTAGATGTGTATCTATGTGTGTGTATGTGTGTGAGCTGTAAAAAATATGCAAATACATTTACGTAGTAACCAAAAGGACATAAGTGACGACAATTTGCCAGCATGACTACAAATATATATATGTATATACAACACACATACACACATGTATACACACTTATGTATAAAGTGTTGTGGCCTTTCCTCCCCCCCCCCCCTCCACTACCACGTAACAAATTTCGTACGCTTTCCAAAGTTCATTTGAATTTTACATTTACATTTCCGTTGCCATTGATAAATGTCAACTGCAAATTGCACCTCATCCAAAAGCGGCCATCGATCAATGCAAGCCTAGAAAAAATAAAAACACAAACACAAATACAATGAAGAAAAGAAAGTAAGTGTGATACAGACACTATAAGAGAGACAGAGAGATAGATAAAAGGGAGGAGTGAAAGAGTCATTAAATCCTTATGCTCATATAGTATATATAAGTACTCGTTAGATGCAGTCCCAGAAGCCACTTCAAATTCCATTTTAATTGAGCTGTTGCTGCAGTACTCAATATTCAAGTAGGAAAAACTCAGCACAAAAGTTGAAGAAAAATTTTTCAATGCATTTTTCCTTTGCAGCTCGTTAAATATTTATTTATTTTTTTTTTTTTCTACCATATTCAGCTGCAAATCTTTTTTGACCTTTGTATAATGATCCGTAGTAAATTTTTAGCTTACAAAGAGCATAGTACATGCCATTCAGTTTCGATGGAAAATAAAAGAAATATATGCTTAACTTTAAAAATACCCTATAAAATACGCAAGAAAAAAGCATATTGATGTATAAGCGTATATAAAGCAGCATATATAAATTTAAGTTTTCATTCAATTATCAGACTCTAAAACTAAAGCTTAATATACGAACTATTTGCTACCTTTTAAGGGAAATATATTTTTTACATAAGTTTAGCATACACTTTTTTCACCAAATTGTATGTGTATAGGGTATTTTAAGAGCAAGTCAAAAGGGCATACTTTAAGCACTACACAAGCAAACCCATACACAATGAAACCTTAAACTCATCCTAAGGCATTTAATCATTTCTCCAAGAGGAACTAAGATATTCAATCATTTTTCCAGTTTTAATACTATAAATAAATAGCAAAATATGCTTACTGATAGATTTTATGGCATATTGAATTAATCATTTGAAATGAAATGAACTGACGTTTACCAACAAAATTTTGCTGGATTGGTGCAAAAAGCTTGGCATACCTGGCGGCTACGTAATATGCAAATACCAAAGTGAAAATATTTAGCCTAGAAATGCTAAAATGCTCCTCGAAAGTTAACTTAAATTAACGTAAATTTGCAGTTTCTCTGCTGTTTCCATTTGCTGCTGCTGCTGCTGCTGCTGCGGATGTTGCTGCATATTGCATAAATTTTATGCAGTCTGGTTGGTCTTTTGGGAAAAGAAGAAAAATAAAAGAAGAGAGAGATTTACAACCAATTCGCTCAATTATTCAACACTCTCTATACATTGTTGAACCTTCATTTAACTAATTAATCCTAAGCTTATGAAAGCTAGAAACAACAATGTCATTTGGCTCATATCGAATAACATAAGATTTTTAAGCAATAATTTCATTTGAAGCCGCCAGCGTAAAATCCAAAAAAAATAATAATTGGATAATCTTAACACAACAAGAAAAAAAAGAACGAAAACTTAACTAAAGAAAACAGAGAGAAAATATATAAAAAAATAAACATCGTTACCGTTGCTTTTGTCGTTGTTAATATTAACTACAGGGTGTTTATTTTCAACGCGCCACATAATGAGCCATTAAATGATACCTCCAGCAGCAGCAGCAGCAGCAGCAGCAGCAGCAGCAGCAACAGCATTAACAGCGACAGCAACAAGAACAACAGCAGTAATAACACCAACAAGCAGCAGCAACAAAAGCGTCACAAATGACACAGGTCTAACGGTACACACCCAAAGCACAAAAAAAATAGCAAAAAGCCACAAAAAACAAGTAAAAAATCTGTAGTCGAGTGTACCCGACTACGACAGCCCCTTTTCCTACATATACAGCTATACACAAACATACTTACACATACACACAGTACACGTACTTAGCCATTGCGTGCGCTTTTTAGCCCCCCACGCTCTATAATGCGATACTTAATGTTCTATAACTTCCGTGTTTCCTGTTTAATCTTACCGAAATTCACAACGTTGATCAAGAATGGTCTATTTATTATGTGTGTTGAAAAGAAATTTAATCGAATGAAAATTGTGCCTTATAATCGTTTTTTTCGTATAGTGGGGGTCAGGGAGGAAATTCGAAAATCTAAAAAAAACTCGTATAGCGTACAAAAAGAGCGAATCTAGGTTTAAGATTTCAGTACTCTATCTCTTATAGTCGCTGAGAAATAGGCGTTTATACAGACGGATATGACTAGATCAACTCATCTTGTCGTCCTGATCAAGAATATATATACTTTATGGAGTCTTCGATGATTATTTCTATGTGTTCCATACTTTTTGATTTTGCACAATTCCATTACTCCGCTTTGCTCTTTTTTTATGGCAAAGGGGCTAAAAGCTAGATAGAATGGAAAGACACCCCAAGCGATGCGCGTGCGGCTAATTTTCGTAGAAACAACAACAGCAACAACAACAACAATAATGATTGGTACAAGATTGAACGTGAGTCGTCAGAACATTTAAAAAGTTGATAATGAAATGGAAAATTACAGCTTGAAATGATAACAGCCGAGAGCTGCTCTATTAGAATTTTGAAATTGAAGAGAATTAATGCAACTTTAAGGCAACTTGCCATACTTTTTTTGCTCAAATGTTGCATAAAATATTCCAGTATAAATAAATGCTGAGAATATGATATATCATTAAATTTGTTCGGTAACTTTTTAAAGCTTTTGGTTATAAATTCTTAACTATTGAAATTCAAATTAATTAGAAAAAATGGCAGAATCACATTTAAATAAATTTTATTAATTTAATTTATTTAGTTTTAAGCTTAAACTGACTCTTATCTCATGTATAAATAATAAAAGACAAAAAAATTGAATCAATACAAAGAAAAGTAATGTATGGAAAGTAATTTAAGTAAATTGCAAAAAGAAATCAAGAAGATATTTTCCTTGTAAGTAAACTAAATGGAAAACTGTTTGCGAACAGATTGAAACGATTTGTAAGTTGATTTTGGTATCTGTACTTCAGATGCCAGACACCGATTACAGTATAGAATTGGGCACAGGCCAGGTATACTCTGTGATGTGATATGATTTGCTGTAGGAGGCTTACCCAGGACATTTTTAACTTTCTGTTTGCTGATTACAAAAATTGACTGAGCAAACTTTGCGTTAAGTAAGCTTTAAAGTAAATTTCTTACCTAAAAATTGTATTGAAAGAAATAGCGAGAGTATAAAAGAACAAGTAAGAAATCTGTAGTCGAGTGTACCAGACTACGAGTGCCCCTTTTGCCTACATATACAGCTATACACACACATACACACAGTTCAGTACGCACTTAGCCATTGCGCGCGCTTTTTAGCTCCCCGCGCTAGATAGCGCGATACTTCATGTTCTTTAACTTCCGTGTTTATTGTTCAATCTTAACAAAATTCACAACGTAGATGAAGAATAGTCTACTTAATATGTGTGCGAAAAAGAAATTTGATCGTTGAAAAATTGTGCCTTATAATCGATTTTTTCGAACTGCGGTCAGGGGAGGAAATTCGAAAATCTAAAACAAACTCGTATAGCGTATGAACATAACGAATCTAGATTTCGTTGCTCTAACTCTTATTTTGCGCGCACTACTTAGCTCCCCGGGCTCCATAGCTTTTGGATTTTTCACATTTCCATTAGCTCCGCTTTGGTCTTTTTTATGGCAAAGGGGCTAAAAATTTCTATATTCTTTTCTATTTTCAAGAAACAGAGATAAAGAGAGAAATTGGTCAGTTCATCCGGAGGAAGCCAAAGCGACTTTAATTTTTTTTTATTTTTTCTTTTTTTTTATTCAAAATGTGCAACTTCCGTGCGACGATTTTCAATTATGCAAAGAGATTTTGTTGAGTTTACGGGGTGGCTCTGAGCAGAAGAAAATGTTTTGATTATAAGTGTCGAGAGCGGTAAATCTGTTAATAATAACTTTAGAAGAATATGAAAATAAAGAAGAAAAAACATTCTAACAGTATCCTGTTAGTATGATTCCGCTTGAAATATTTACATTTAATTTCCATCATTAATTATATATTTCTTAAGCGTTAGCGTGGACAAATATTGATTCAAGAAGCAAATTATGTTTACCCACTGTACATAGTATATAGAATATAAATCAGAGAATTGCCTAGTTGGTATAAGGCAGAGCTAATTGAATTGGTAGTTAAAAAAATAATTAAATTAATTTATGTCAATAACCCAGATTGTTTATGGTTCGTTGTTGGCGTTGGCATTGGCGTCAGGTCGAAAACAAAAATCTTTAATTTAAAATTTCAAATCATTAATCATTTGCATTGTGACTGGACTAGAACGAAGTCCAAGAAGTCTTTTGTGTATACATACATGTATACATGTTTATATATACATATATATATATAAAGTTGGGTGCAGTCAAGCTTATACTTTGGTGCTGACACAAACAATAGAAGCAAAACTAAACAATGCAGAGAGAGATTGACCAACTAAGATAAGAATCTTTTGTGGCTAAAACTTATGAAAGCCAATTTCTTTCTGGTTCAACGATAGGGCCACAATTGATAATTCACTGGCCAGCTATGAGTTTTTCCCCAAACGATAAACAGTTAGAAAACAGTTCTGTTATTAATATCCCAATCAGCATAAACAGCTGATGCTCTGATAGCCCATACTTAGCTACTCTTTGCTCTCCCCTTCCTCATCATAAGAGAACGTTAACAGCAGCAACAACAACAACAATTGGTGAATCTAATTCGAAGGCGAGCAAGTCTGCCGAAGTACTCATAAATTTTGCCAACGGCCAGCAACAAGCCAAAAAAAAAAGGAAAAACGAAGAAAAACTCAAATGGTCCAAAACTATGGGGAGTATCATGTGGGGCTGTAAGGTTTCTGCAGTTAGCGCTTTGGCTTATCGCTGAAAGCGAATCAGCCAGCAGTAAGTAGCAGTGGTGTACGAAAAACACCACAAAACGGAAGTTCCAAAAAAAATGAAAAAAATAAGAAATAGAATAAAAAAAAGACCGAAAGAAAATAAAGCAACTTTTCACACACAGTGAAAAGGCATGAAAAACTTTGCTACGGAAGTGAATGAAAGTCGAAGATGAAGCTATGGCAGGGTTGAACCAAAATAGTGGAGAGGAAAAGGAGTATGAAATGAAATGAAAAGGAAGTAAAGGAATGACAAGACAAGGGAAGGAAAGGGAGGGGAGCAGAGGAAATTCAAGTTGAGGGTAGCGCACAATATGATAAATAACGGATGAGCAAAGAGTGTCAGAAATGTTACTACCAGGGGGGGAATTGTGTTCGTTGCTTATTGAAAGTATGACAACGAACAAACAGATGCCCGAGTTACGCTTAGGACTTAGGCACTACTACAGCAAGGCGACAAAATAGTCACTTTAGCAATATGATTTCCCTATAATATATTACTATATCATTCTTTTACTATATAGTATCAGCTGCAGCGTTGCAGCAAAAATCATTCACTAAAAGTCTATATTGATTTAAAATTTAACTTTAGAATTTCCTAGGATACTTATTTTTCTTTCTCTCTCTTTGCCTGTCTATAGCCTTTTGCATAGTGTATATATAATATTTAAATTAAAATTTTTCTTTTCTTTTTTTAATATTTTGTTGACTTTTTTTCTGTTTAGTTGTTACTTGTAAAAATTATTTCAGGAATATTTATTTTACTTTTAAACATTTGTTACTATGTTAAAAAAATTTTCCATGCCTAATTTATTTAATAATTTTATTGTATTTACTACCAACATACTTAAACCATTATTAATACAATGTTTATATATCAGACTATGCTTAATTATACGTTTTATTCTAGTTTGCTATCTTCATACTTAAGTCTATATAGAACTCTTTATCTTAGTTTATACATTTTATTATGTTAAATATAAAATATAGTCTAAATTTTTAATCTACTAAGAGTTATTCTAGATTTTTTAAAAAAATATTTATGATATCAATTAAATATACTATATACAAAAGAAGTTTCCCTTACCTTATGTATTTTCAATTAATTTATTTAATACCCTTATTAACATGACTGCATTTACCCTCTCTGATTTTTACAGATATTATATTATATCGCATATTATATAATTTTATATGTACTTAATTAAGATATTTTTTTTTTTTAATATTCTTTTTTCTACTATAGAGTTTAGTAACTTTATATTTAGTAAATTAAATAACTTCATCAATCATATAACATTCAACATGTTTGTCGGCCGTACAATAAGTGCACAGGACTCATTTCTGCACATCCTCGGTGGCAGCTCCTGGCAACACTTTGAAAATACATTGACTGTGAGACTGTCATGAATATTAAATTGCGATTATTGCCTTTGGCAATCTGCCTTCAACGTTGTCAAAATTTCCAAAAAAAATAAAAATAAAAAAATTCTTTGGATATCTTTTTTTTAGTTTTTTAGGTCCTTTAAACCAAGTTTCTTTGCCTTCATTCATCACTGCACTAGCAGTAGCCCTCAGCTACATTAACAGGTTTTAGTTGTAGTTAGTTAGTTTAATTACTTTATTTTTTTTTACTTTTATTTTGTTTTAATTTATTTTTACTCTAGTTAGTTTTCTACTCTGATTAGGTTGGACGCTAGTCAAGCTTAATTAAATGCGCTTTAATTAAGTCAAATATTAATCAAAAGCTTCAAACTATGTCATATGCATGTTTGAACAGTAAGGTTCTCCTACCAATACCAATACGCTCTGATAGATGGCCAAAGGGTATATGCTATATATATATATATATATATATATGCTATATATATATATATATATTTATATATATAAGTTTATATGCTGTGAAGCTGATGTGATTGGGAATTTGATTTATTGGCATCTAACTAAGTTTGGCCAACAGCCGTCAGTAGAGTTGATGGACATTGCCAATGGCAAAAAGGAAAGAACAAAAAAAAATTTATAGATATAAAGGGGAAACTATCATTTGCATATTACTAAGCAAATAGAAACAAAAAAGGGGAAGCTAAACTGAAATATTTAATAAGAAAAGCATGCCTTAAAAGTGATTTGACAGTAAAGTTTGACTTGGAGACTTCCAGCTTCTACAAAATCAACAGTCTTTTTTAAACTTCACACTTTCCACATATCAACCAAAATTTTGTTGTTGTTTATTATTAAGGAAAATTCTAAAAAAGTCAATTTGTTCACTATGTTGCGTGTTTTTGGCGGTGCACTTTCCATTGCTGTTAATCGTATACGTAATTCTAAATCATTAATTAATGTTGATGTGCCTAATAATCCTAATAATCAAAATTTGGAACTTACTCGTAAAGTATCAGAACAGTTTGCACAGACGCCTTCTAATCAAGTAAATACATTTAAATATATTACAATTATTTTATTTAATTTATTACTATTTATTTATTATTTATTGATTATTTATTTATTTTTAAGTTATTATTTTGTTTATATTTTTATTACTTATTTTATTGTATATTATTTTTATTATATATTTTTAATATATATTTTTTTTATATATTTATAATATATATTTTTATAATATACTATTACTAGTATTTATTATTAATATTATTAATTATTAGTATTTTTTATTACTATTATTTATATAATTTATATATATATTTTTTTTAATTTTTTATTTCTTAGTTAATCAGGTATAATAGGTGACCTAATAATATTTATTCACGGATTATATGTTTCGTTAACATATCACAAATTGGAGGAATATTTTTTACGTTTTTACACGACCCTAACTTATATATATATATATATATGTATCAGCATTTAAAAGATAAAACTTTTGGATTGCAAGGATGGATATATCTTCTAATCAACATTGAAATGCTTAATAATAATATAAAAGGCCTTATACCAATTAACATAATAGTTATTTATTAACAATATGTCATAATCAATTGGTTGAAATCAAAATTATTGTATTCTGCATTTTTTGTATTTCAAATTTCTATATAAATACAAAAAATTTAAATTAATAAATAAACTTTAAAAGAATAATGTTTTGCTCTTTATGTTTTGTGCCGTGGATAAGTAATAGGTTGGTTGATTGAGAAAACATCCCCATCATACACATATCTGCACCATCATCAGCACCATCATCAGCACCATCATTATCGTCAAGAGCATTAGCATCAACATCAACCCCCCCAGTATAAGTATAAGCAACCCCAAAGCACAATTCAATAGGTTGCTTTTTGCAATGCACAAAAAGGGATGTCTTTCGTTTGTTGGATCTCCTGGCCTAGGTCCTAGACCATTTTCTCTTAGCTCTTTGAGCTTTACATATGACTATAATCATGTATGTATATACGCGTATACTAAACTCACATCTTCTATATTTACTTTGTTGTTGATGTTGTTTTTGCTTTTGGTGTGGCTTTTGTGGTTCCATAAGCTTTTGAAAAGCGACCTAAAAGGCGAACTGTAATTGAATTTTTCATTGTTTACAAACAAATTATTCTTGACTGACAAAACAGTTAAGCCAACAATATGCCAACTCCTCACCCCACCCTCTTTTCCTGTTCCTTTTCCTTTTCCTGCCTGCTAATCTCATTAATTTTCTTGATTTAACAACACTAATACAGAAAGCAAATCAAGTCAGTAAAAAAACAAGGAAAAATATGAAAATCAACATTTAAATACCCTAAAATAAACGGTATAAAAACTTCAGTATTTAGCTGATATACGATATTAAATACGATATTCAAACAATATCTATTGTATATGCACGATGTAAATACGATATTCATTATATATTCGTACGATATTAGTGTGATGTCAATACGATATTATACCATGGAAATACGACATTCATACGATATTAGAACGATGTAAATACGATATTCGTACGATATTGGTACGATATTAGTACGATGTTAATACGATATTCATACGATATTAATATGACACATATACGATATTCATGAATTACTTCAACGATATTCATACGATATAAAAACTATTTGCCAAAAATATTCATATGATTTAAATACGATATATATAATAATATAGGATATTCAATTATTAAGTATTTATGTATTGATGTTTTCTTTCGACTTGGCTTCCTGACTTTATGCAGGCTATAAATATGAAACGAAGTTGGGGCAACTGTATCTTAATGAATTGCATTTATTTTATTAAAAGTCGCATCAGCCTATATTATGGAGATTGGTAAGTGAATTGTGGCCATAAACTTATACTGTATACATCACTTTTTGGTATATTGAAAACTGAAACTGTATGCTGGACGTGACTGCAATTGAATTATTCATAAGTCTCATACATATCATGCACATAAATGGTAGGCAGAGTGTAAGTGTCCAGTGAATGGATAAAGGATAAAGAATGTTTTATATTCAATTGAAATGGATATGCTGAAATTACAGCAGAAACAGAAAATTTCAATTAATTTTCATTTTCACTTACACAAATATAAAGGAGAAAAATGTAAATAAAATTTTCCTTTACAGGAAAATCCATTTTCTCAATTAAATTCCTTTGAAATAAAGCAATATTATATATAAATATATAAATACATACATATATATGTTAAATGAAATTTAAAACGACATTAACTTTTGCCAACAATTTTCATTTATTCACTTATTGCTGTTGTCGTGAAAAGTTAAGAATAAGTGAAAGGCTAATCTGTGTCTGCTGCATGAGTTGAGCTCATACGCCACTTAAAGTTCAGCCTTTCTCTGTGAAAGCAACACGATTACCTGATAAACACATTCACTCTATATTATTGAATTCACAACAAGCAACCACATGCACACATGTACACGTACACGTACACGTACACGTACACCCGAATACACACACATACACGCACGTATAAGCATAAATATGCGCATCATAACTGAAGTCAGGCTAAAAGACAACCCCAAACTAAACCCACTAAGGAAACGTGCACCTGATCCTTTTAGACACAGTACATACAGCAACAAATAAACATAAACACACATGTATACACATGCAAATATATATATATACACACACACACAGAGAGAAAGAAAAAGACTTGGTTTCATATTGTCGCTGCCGTTGCGCTGTTATTTATGATAATTCAAAGTAATATCCTGCAGCAATTTCATCAACAAAACCATAGAGGATATAGCCAAAGCAGCATTGGATGTGTGAAAGCAAATATCCTTTCCAAGTACCAAGGACACGCTTTGAGCCCACTCTCTTCCTCTGTCTCAGAGTCTACGCAAAATGGCACAAACGCGTCAAATGTGCAATTTCGTGTGTGAAGATTGCAAATTTGTTTGTATAATTGGTTACTCTGGCAGGTGAGGTAGAAGCAGCAGCAGCTGAGACAGCTAAATATATCCTTATAAAAAAACATTTTGTTAAGTGGCCTATAAAATATTACAAGGGAAAAATTGTAATTGAACATTACTTTAAGCTATCATAAAGTTAAAGAAAAAGACCAATAAAATATATTATTTATGTATATAGTATATATGTATATTTAGTGTGTTCGCGATATTCACTAAACTATAACACCCATTCCATGGGATGTGAGCTCGTACAATAAGTAAAATTATAATTTTATAGTGAATATAAATTTTTCAGCTAGTCCAAAAGTAAAAAAAATTACTAAAAGATTAATTCATAAGTATGAATGGCTGTGTGCCTGTGTGTTTGTGCTAGTGTGTTTGTGTTTGCTGTTTTCACTTCTGTTCCGGACATGCCAATTGATATAGGAACTGTACCAATGTTCGTGTTGGACGTCCCGTCATACGCCAAGCATTCAAGTAGGGTATGAGACCATAATGGGTTAGCAATCCAGAACCTCGGGTATCTATATGTGCCCAATCTGAACAAGGTACCAGCTCATGAAGTATAGCTGCAGCCAGGCAAGAGCTAGCATGACCGCGCCCATCATTACTTAGATCAAAGCCAAGCTCATCGGTCACTTGCTTTTTATAATATGTCCATAATGGTAAGCGCCAGAGTCGATCTCCTGTCAGAGAACCAGCGCGTTGGAATTGCTTCCAAATATAATGCGAATTGGAGAAAATTGCCGAGGCGCCACCACCTAATGCTTTCTTAGCACCCATGGCTAATGTGGCAACATCGACAACCAGGCGTGGTTTATACGTAGTTTGTCCATAGATCAATGGATCAGCCATAACCACAACACCAGCCTTATCCAAGTCACGTATAGCCATTGATTTAGCATTTAACAGGGTGCAAACGTCACCCGGTTTAGTTGCCATTCCTGATGGCATATTCTCACATAATGGTATGACAAGTACAACATTAATGGGCAATGAGAGAGCTGCAACACATCGCATCATTGCCACACAGGCGGCTGCACCAGACATACTTGCCCGATACTCATCCATATCTTGGCAACGACGCAAGTTAATGCCGCCAGAGTTGAATGTTATACCTTTACCTACGAATAGTACAGGTTTATCCTCGGGTGCTGTACCACAATAGCTTATCTCCATAAGAACTGGAGGCTCACAGGAACCTTTTGCAATCATTAAAAAAGAATGCATACGCTGTTGCTCAATCCAATCCATGGTGCGTATCTCCACGGTAATACCACAAGGACACAGTGCATCCACAGTGGCTTGCGCAAATAAAGTGGGAGTCATGCAATTGCCAGCAGCATCGCTTAATCGTCGGGCCAAGTTTTGTGATTCAGCCTTAAAGATACCACGTGTCCAACCATCACTATCACTAGAGCCATACATTTCCAATTTAGGCATAACTGGTCGATGTTTTTTATTTATCATGTCAACATAACGCCAGATGGATAATGTGGAACCTTCGGCTGCCTGCTCTGGATAATCCATAGCATCGACAGCTACCTCACTGCAACCGACCATTTGCAATGCACGTGCGCCTACTCCCGCGGCAATACGCACATTCTCCATACCTTCGTCTAGCATCTCCAGCTCATTAAAACCAATACCCTCCAGACCCACACCAACTACAGCTATGCTTCGATAATCGTTATCAACATTATTGAACACCTTGCCACGTCCCAATGTACCAGTAATCTTCGTCTCGCATACTAACTGGGTCAACTTGCCATTCAATTGATCGTCAAACTTTTGTCCACCGAGCGTAAACCTTGGCGCCTTGTCTCCCTCCTTTTGATAGATACCAAGCACAAGACCCTTATTACGCAGCTCTGCGCATCCAGAATAACGAACATAGCATATATAGGACGAGTGACCCAATTTGTTGATTTTTGGTGCGATCCTTCGTACTGATAGCATATTGAACAGTTGAGTTTTTTAAAGTTTAATATGTTTTAAAACCGAAACTGTAACTAATTTTTTTTTTATAATTTTTTTGGGTTTTTCTTTTTTATTGTTCAAAAAAAAAAAACGTTACACTTCACAATTTGGTAAAACTTGAGAAAAATGAAAATAACTGTATTCACAATAAATTTAGACAAAATAATTTTTTTTTTTTTTAAACAGAGAAACGCCTACAAACACGAGCACTGTTCACTATTAACTAACTAAACTTTCTGTATGTCCGAGGTAGTGCCGTTTTTCAACGAAATTTAAATCAAAACCTACCTAGATTTCATATGTGTCTACTTTCACAATTTTCCCCAAAATTAAAGTTAACAACTTTAATATATATTTGTCATATTTGTCAGACTTTAATTTTAGATCTCTGCGTAGCATTTTATATAATTTCAACAATCAATCATATTTGAATTTATTATTTATGTGGCAAGGCAACACTTTTGCTACTATTAGCCATCACTTATTAATTTGCTTACTATTTCTTATAATTTCAAGACTCCTATGAATCACCTAACATAGCATTAAATCCACATATTATAAATCAACTCAACATTATGAATCTCTTAAATATCTATATTTTATGGGAAACGAAATCCATTCTACTGTCTAATATAAGAATTTGGTTTATATGTACCAATAATTGCATTGATATAAAAAGAAAATTGTTATCGACTTTGATATGACTTATATGTACACCCGTTGACGACTAATTGACATCAACGGTTTTGTTTGTATATGATAACGGAACATCTTTATTTTTTATGCATATTTCCGTTATTTCCCTTGAAATTGATGTAAATTTCAAAATATATTCCACCAGCGTGGACTTCGTAGAATTTCTTGGAAGTTGAGCGGCGTGATTTTTGTGAGACAACTTTTTTTTTTTATTAGAATTAAATTAAATACAGCTACAAATGTCTTCGTACAGCAAGTAGTTTGGTCTTTATGGCCAAAAATGAGTAGCATTTAAGCTGAAATTCGAAAATATTTAAATAGATATTTTTGTAATAATATAATGAAAAAAAATTCAATTTTTTGATTCAATTTTAAATTATAGCCTTAGAACTAAAAAAAGTCATGATTTTCGCTCCACTTAAGTCTTCGTACAATCATACATTTTGCCTATGCTATTCTAGTTCCAAATTCATGGGAACGCTCAAATTCCGAGAAAAAGTAACGGTAACATGTGTCAAATGCGAACAAATGAAACACGTTGGATGTAATTTTTGGAAGTTTCATCCCGAAACTATACGCAGAGATGAGATACGTACTATGAGAAGGTTTTGCACACCTCGCTGTAAGCACCTTGTTAATTTAGCAAACAATATACAAAATATACAATTTAATACTAGTTTAACGAGCAATAGCTGGATCTGCCTTCGGCTCAACTATTTGACATCAAATTCTATTTTTAGCAAAAAATTATTCTTTTTTATAATATTCTGCAAAAATTTCTATAAGTTATAATTATTTAAGGTATTAGGAATTGTTTTTTTTTTTATTAATTTTGTGTACGGCAATCAGTCTAGGTCATAGCTAGTGCCAAGAGTTGCACACCTGCCATGCGCAAGGCAATCATTTTTTTTTTTAAATGTGTGATGTCAAATAGGTGTCCCCTGCATTTATGAGTTTCTTAGAGAATGACCTTAAAAAAAATTAGTTCACCATATATTATTGAAATATTTTTTTTTGTTTTTTACACTTAAATATCAATAGATAATAATAAAAAAAATTAAAGCATTTTCTTTGATAATACATTTAAAAAAGAAAAATAATAATGTCTATTAGTTGCCAACGGGTGTATATATGAGAAATGTATAAGTAAGGTTTTAATTTTAAATACTTTAAATGCAGAATAATATTTCCTTTGAAATTTTGAATGATTCCTTAAAGTGTTACTCAAGTCGGATCCTCATTTTAATTAGATTACAATCTCCATATATATATACATATATATTTTTTTTTTGATCCTTCATGATCTTTGGTATTTGTTTTATTTTTATATACAGTATATATCGGTAATAAGATGCACAGCTTATATGCAAATATTGCTTAAGTGCAAAATTATGTTATTTTTAAACATCATAAAACTATTTAGAACTAAATTTAGTCTCATAAAAGCAAAAAATTGATTGTATATAAGAAAATATTGTGTATAAACAAATAAAAAATCGTTAATTTGGAATCAGTTCCTATAAATTTTTAACGGTTTTAAACAAATTATAATACAGCAATATTAAAATTTTTAATCTTATTTTATATTTAACAAAAATACAACGTATTTGCATATAACTCATGATTGCTTAAAAGGAAATATCGAATATATGCAAATAATTTTCTGCATTATAGGTTTTGCATATAACCGGTATATACTGTATATTTTTTGTTTTTTTTTCTTCCTGGAAACTGTCGAATTTTTTATTAGTTTTATACTCCACGCAAACTTGCTTATTGTCATAAAAAAACTCTTTAATAACAACCAGTTTATGGGCACCTAGATGCTGTCTTCTCAGTGTTCATTGCTACAGAATTCCTGTGTAATAATTTCCTTGCATAGAAATTATTAACTGTATGTTAATTGACTAAATTAATGTTAATTTATTTGAAATGTTTGACATGTAGATGGATGTTATTGATAAATTAAACAGAACATAAGCTTTCAGTTAAAAAACGAAGAATGACTATATAAGAATAAAAGAGTGAATAGCTAATTGTGATCCATTTGTATAGTAAATTTAGTTAAGCGTTAAATTTAACATCTGCCTTGAAATGAACTGAATAATATTATTCGCACAAGGTGTTGGCTAATTAAAGTCAAGTTGCTGTAGAAATTAATTCTGGTGCATTAATTAAAGTAAATGATTCAATAAATATTACACTGATTAAGTGAAGCATATCGTAATGGAACTTAATTGCGATTATCAATGACTTAAGTTTCAGTCGGTGTGCAAAACAATGCTGCCATTTTCACAAAATTAAAGAAGAAGTAAAATAGTAAATAAAAACAACAAAATGGAAAGAAAGTTTTCAAGTCTTTTAGCTTTTAATTGACTTTTATTGTTGATCAACTAAATAGATTAAACTCTTAATGATATAATTTCAAATTAAACTTATGATTTACATAGTAGAAACTAACAATAAGTTTATACTTAAGTCGTTAGTTCGATACACAAATTATTAATTTAGCCATCAGTAGCTTATAATATATAAAATTATTAAAATATATAAACTATACTAGCTAACAGTATTATCGATATTTTACTTCTTCTTAAATAATGCCAGTGCTGCCACCTGGTAATACAGAATATAAAAAAACTTTTTTAGTACCTATATGATATTTATCTCTTTTAATATACAAATACAAAATTTGTAGACAAAAATTGAACATTTATCATTGCAAGTCAGCATTGCCACCTGGTCACAAATATTACGAAATAAAAGAAAGTTAATCTCTTTAAACAGCCAAGTACTTGTACTTGGACAGAGTTGCCACATCGATACTCGCTTATACATAATATTAAGCAGCACTTTAGTTATTAAAATACATTTAACTTTACGATTCCTGCTTTTAAGCTAACGTTGCCACCTGAGTGAATTAGAGTATAAAGCATAGAAAACAACGAACAATTAAGG
Organism: Zygothrica quintamaculata; assembly: GCA_037044455.1. Classification (NCBI taxonomy): domain Eukaryota; kingdom Metazoa; phylum Arthropoda; class Insecta; order Diptera; family Drosophilidae; genus Zygothrica; species Zygothrica quintamaculata. Next base: position 220,172 of record JBAMBS010002161.1, read on the forward strand.
TTGAAGCTCAGTCTTCTAACTGTTTTCAATTGCTGAAGATAATGAGTTTAATTTATTGGAACACACATTGAATTGACATTCGTTCTGTGTGAAATGAATATAATTGTGATTAACTCATAACTCAATCGTTGTAGCACTGTGAAGCGCTTCAAGTGTTTAGCCATTCATACGATTATTGCAAAACAAGTAGCCAAGTTTTGGTACTTGGTGGTACTTGGTGGTTCTATCTAAGTTTGCTAATGTCTAGGGTGGTTGTTTTTAGCACTTCTCTCTCTCCCTTTGCTCCCCCAACCACCATGCATTTGGCACTCCTGCCTAAGATACAGTAGTACATGCAGTACCCTTCATAGATACTCCATTTCCAGTTGGTGCTCTGATTCCAGCAGCAAGTTGTGGCAACTTAACACAGTTTCTTATTGTTTGGGGCGTAACACTTGAGTTGGACAACTTTCTGACTTCTGGGTACTTTTGAAATCTGCAGGATGCCTGCATCCGGAACCATGCCATAAAATGGTGTCGGTTATGTCCGTGTGAATATCTATGCTTATATGTCTGTGTCTCTGTACGAGTATAAGCATAAGTATATGTGTTTTTTTTCTTCTCCCTGTCTTTCTCACTTTCTCGCTCTCTCTCAGTATTTGTATGTTATGTGTGCGTATGGGTTCGTGAGTGTTGACAGCATTTGTTGCCAACAATTTCATTACCGCGCATTTAAAGTTTTGCCAACACACAGGCACACATGTATATATTTATATATATGGCAAATGAGACAGCATGATATAAGCACAAACTCATTTCTATGCTCGTATCAACTTCCCTTCAGCCATCCCCTCCCCTGCCATCAACGTGTATACCACCCTCTACCCGCATAATAAAACAACCTCCATCCATGTATATTGCACATGGCGCTGAGCTCGTTATAAATGGAAAACTTTTCCTACTTGCTCAAGTGGTTTTCAGCTCTTCTATTTGCTTTTTGTCTTTTGTTCATTTTATTTCGATTTTTTTTTTAAAAAAACTTTTTTTTTTTTGCTTTATATTCTTTTTCTACTGGTATATTTTTTGTTTCTATTTTTTTTGCTTCTCGTATTTGAATTGGACAAAACTTTTACGTATTTTATTTTAGTTTTTAATGAGAGCAGACAACCATATCTTATGTCTCTGGTCAGTGGACACCTGACAGTAGTTGAATTGCATTCATTTTGTGTAGTTGACGATTAGCCATGTGAAATGGTACGTCAACTTGGCAAAACTTTTCGCACAACTCTGTGTACATGTGTGCCTGTGTGTGTGTGTGTGTGTGTGTGTATGTACACATGTGTATATACTTAGTTATATCCAACATTTAGAGTTTAACTTGTAGTACGGAAGAGGACAAAGTTTTATGGTAGATTTGTCAAGCAGCTTTTTAAAGTGCGTGCAACAGTTGAAACTATTTTCTCTGTTCTCAATTTAACCAATAAACTTGGATAAGTTTATTTGTTGGTTAACTTAATATGTTAACTTTCTGCATGTTATCGATTTATTTTTTTTTGCTTTACAGCCTTTCTGCTTTGCCGTTTTGGCCTCATTTAAAACCAATACGTATGAGTATGTTTTTAATTTCAACTTTTTCTACCACAAACGCATATCAATGACTCGTTGAGGCATTCAAGCGTAAGTGGCAACAGTCGCTGCCAGACAACGTTGCAACATTAGAGCCACAAATTCCATAGACTATATTTATATATATAAATGTGTGTGTGTGTGTATATATATAGCACATATATCTCTACTATCTGGCAGCTGGACAACTTATATTGAAAAACTTGGCAAACACTTTACCAAAACAACAAATATTTTATACTATTTCTCCTGCATTGCAGTGATTTATAAATTTTGATTAAACATTTTTGTTTTTGGCTTTCAATTCGTTATTTTTTTTCTTATCCTTTTTTGTTTATTTTTTTTTTTTTTTTATAGTTTTGTCAACCTTTTGGCAAATGAAATAAACTGCAAGAACTCTTAATTTTCTCTGAAATATATATATATATAAACTGAAACAGTTTCTAAAATTTAAAACCATTACGTGTAAAAGCACATCGCTTTGCCATTGATATGTGTATATTGTATACACTCTATAGCTTTGTGTGTATGTGTGTGTGTTTGTATATTTATTTAGCAGCTCTGATGACACCAACAAAATATATCAAATAAATAAATTGTCATTTGGAAAAAATAAAAAACCCTTTTCAGCCAGCAAATACTTCTCTATTTATACTCTGTAAACATCTACTTCATATGCAAAGGGTATATTCTAAAAATTGAGAAATTTTTATATTTATATTACATTTAAAGTGTCTCAACTAGAAAAATGTTATCATTGATAGTTTAGTTTACTGATAATATACAGTAACCATTCGACACTTGAACTTATTTAGTTGAACACAATTTGGTAGCAATTTAGGGAGCCAAAATTTTAATATTCAGTGAGGTTCATGACTTTTGTCAATGGCGCAGATTTCATATGATAGTTTTTTTTAAAAAAAAAATATTTAAAATTATAAAATAAAATTGGATGAAGATTTTTTTATTTTTATGTTTACTTATTAAATATTTTTTTTTAAATTTTTGTTTAATAAAAACAGTCAATTATAATTATTTCATCTGATTGTCCTGCCAAGTCTTGTAGGTGGCTAATAATTATATTGTTTACGTTCTCAGTAATAAATAGATAATTATTTGTTAACTTTAAAAGAAAAATTGAACATAAAAAAATATTATTCTTAAATGTTTTTTAAAAAAAATTAAATTTTTAAAAATATAAATTTGGCATAAAAATAAATATTTTGGATTAAATTTGATTTTTAAATTTAATAATACTAAATTATTAATATTTATTTATTATTTAGTTAATTAATTATTTATTAGGGTATTTTAGGTTAGTAAAAAATTATATTTTTCGTTATTTTTCAATATATTCTTTTTTTTGTAACTTCATTAAAATTCATTTAATTGCGTGCAAATCCAATGACTTATTTATAAGAGACAAATTGCATTTGAAAAAATATTTATCAATATTTATGGTACTTGCATTTATTTGTAATTTCTTTTTTTTTTGGTAACAATTCAAACTCAGCTATAATTAAATAAATCTAAAATTTATTACATTTTGTATAAATGTAATTTTAAATAAAGAGGTGTTTGTTATTCTCTTTCTATTTTTTTGTTTTGTTTTTATCAAGTTATATTGCCGTTCGTATGCTAAAATAAATATTTATGTATTTTAATTTAAATCATTATCTTAATATAACCATTAACTATAAATTATAGAAATTTAATTGCTTATGCTTAATTAAATATAATTAAATTAGCCAAATACATTTTTACATATTTTCTATGGCAGAAAAACAACATACGAACTTAATTTGTACGGAAGGCAAATAATTCATTAATTTTCCCTTAGCACAAAGATACATAAACCCGTACACATTGTCACTTGTATGGTTCCTTGAATCCTTGTATCCTTATAAGTTAGCATTTGCTGAAGTCCTTGGCATTTTATGCAGCAGCTACAAATTGAAAAGTTAAACTCTCCGAAATTTGCACAAGCATCAAAAAGGCTGTGGCTTCAATGTGATATACCAAATAAAAACAGACACACACACACATACAGACACACTCACATATAAACGTATGCAAACATGTATCTGCATATTTGTTAGTCAAGTGAACCTCTTTCGAAACTGTTGCAGAACTTACTAAAAGATGCTTAAAATTTTAAGCAACTCCAAAAAATAGTTAAATTTAAAGCATTCTGTGGCACTTCTTTGACTTGCTACATTGTTGAACAATCAAAATGTCTATAGTAATTGAGAGTATATAACATTTTAATCTTATATTCATCAAATAATCCAAAACTTGGCCATATCATTAAGCTAATTGATACATGAGCAACATGCCGCCTCCAATTAAGTAGACCCCATAAAAGTATGCAATGCTTAGCGCGTTTGCAACATTTATCAATTTGCAGGACCCTATAAGCTATGTATAAGCCGATTATCGTCACAGACGCACGCACATACACACACAGACACACACACACACATACATACCCAGAGACAGTTAGACACTGGCAAGAGCAGGGTTGGGGGGGGGGGTAGTACGCATGAAATTTGCCCCTAAAGAAGCCCTTTCCGATTTGTGTCTCAAGCTTTTTTGTATACGCTTAAAATAGGTATATTAACTGCATGACAATACTGTATATAAAACAGTAAACTGCTTGTAATAGGGTATTTAAAATTCGGCATACCATTAAGAAATTATTCATTTTTCATTTTTATTTTCTTTTCGAAAAATTGCCAATGTCGGAAATCTGCTTGTCGGCAACTTATCAGAGTGTAATAAGGGTGGTGAAGAGGCGTGTTAAAAGAGGAAATGAAATTGGATAAAGGGATGGTGGGAGTGAAGGAATTTTGCTGTTTCGTAAGAGGCAAAAGAGAAAAGAGATAAAAAGCACAACTAATTAATTTAAAGCTCTCGCGCAATCAGTGTTTTGGGTATTGTCGGTCTGTCACTCTCCTACTCTGCCAGCCTGTCAGTCTATCAATCTATCCGTTTTTCAGGCATACAGTCTTACATACTGGCCAATACTCACTCATACCCTCAATCTATCAGTTTGTCAGGTTAGCATTAAACAAGCAAAAGAAGAAGCAGCAGCAGCAGCTCCTCTTAAGAATGCAATACATTTGATATATTTGTCGTCCTGCTCGCACATTGCTTTCGTCAGTGCAACTGAATTGTGACATTTATTAATGTCAACGCGTCAACGCAGACAACGACAATGACAACGACAAAACCAACAACAACAATCAAACAACAACAACAGCAACAGCGAAAACAACAATAGAATTTGTGGGTGTTTAGGTTGAGTATGGGCGTGGCATTTGTCACAAAAAAAAAAGGCAAGTGGAATTAAATACGCATTTGCGCCGTCAGTTTCACTCAACATCCAAAGGACAAAGGAGTTGAGTTAATACACCGCTGCAAAGAGATTTATAGTACCCGTATAGAGCCGATTCCTTGCATCTAACAGCTTCTTCTAAAGGATCAGTTTAGCGCTTAACGTGCCATAAAGCTCCATCAGTGAAGTTACTGAGAATGCAGCCAGCAAGAAGCATAAGCATCAACTGCCAGCTGCCAAAGGACATAATAAAAATGCTAAGGTGCTTCAAGCGTATTATGAAAATGACATTAAAGTGTCGACAGCAGCGACAGAGTGGCGTCTGTCACAGAGTCAAACAGTAATTCAGTCAGTCAGTTCGTCAGTCAGTCAGTCAGTCAGTTTGTCAGTTATTAAGGCTTATGCGTTGCGAGTTTATGGATTGCTCTTGCCATATGACAGGGCTAAGTGAGAGCTTTACTTGGCTCTAAACTACGTCCAATGGCCATAAAAAAGCAAAAGAGAAAAACGAAGAACAAAAAAAAAAAAAAAAAGAAAAATCCTGTGCAATCATTTTAGGTCAAACGCACACACAGATACACCTCCTCATCCTCTCTTCGCCACAAATATACCCAATGAGAGGATCAAATTGCACTCAAAGCATTTAGCTACTTGACTGGATTCATGTAATATAAAATTTGCCTATTGCCACATTATAAGCCAAATTATTAACTGTTTTATGTTAGAAACTCTACAGTAAGAATTTTCCACTTTTCACTATGGCTTACAGTTAAATAATTTGTTGCAAACAACTCTTAAACTTTCAATCAGATAATCAATTTCTCTTTAAATTCAAACTCAATCAAATTAAGCAAATACTTAAGCAAAACTATTGGTAAATATCTAAACTAACTGAAAAGTTGTATCTGCATTTTTGCAGCTGAACAGAATTTTCCACTCTAACTATATATATATACTGTAAATATATATTTGTATAGTATAAGTAATTAGTAAGTTCTATAGCAATTCAAATTATGCACAAAGTAATTAAATTTAATTAAGGCATTTTTACTTTGCCGCAATTTTAGCCCCAAAATCGCGCTTTTAATCTCTTTGATGGGCGCGTGATTGTTGTGCAGAATAACCCCGTTTAAATATATCAAATAAACCGTTACTTCACTATAGTGAACAGCTTACATATATAACTGTTTATTGTGAGTAAATATAACTTACTCTTAAGCTGCACAATAATCATAATTACTCAACTTATATGCATCGATTTATATATATATATATAGTGTACAATATTCTGTGTGATTTTAATTATGTGCATTATAGTTAAAGTTCACTGTAAATTATGTAGAAAGAAACTTCTCACACAAATAACTAAATCAAAAACGAAAAAAAAGCACAGAAAATAAAAGAAAGCACATAAAAGTGTTACAAAAGTTATTTTTTATTGTGTTGTAGTAACCACAAAAGTTGCACAAAGGACACGCACAGGGACAATGCAGAATATTCATGGCAACAATAAACCAGCAGCAGCAGTACCAGCAGCAGCAATCAGCAGCAGCAGTAGCAGCAACCAGTTACCAGCAGCAGCGCCCAAATGTCTGCAATTGTTAAACTGTTATACGCATAGCATTGCGCTCTTAGAGCGCATGAGCAAAAAAATGAAAAGAGAATTGAAATTTATAGAAAAGAGTAAAAACTGTTCGACTGGCAACATGCCGGATGCATGGAAAATCTATGTGAAATAAGGACCATAACAACAACATTTACAAAAACAGCTACAACAACAACAATAACGATATTAACGAGAACAACATCAACAGCAACAGCCCCTCACTTAAAGGCCAAAAACGTAACAACAGCCTGACCTTCACCATTAGCGCACTTATTTTTACTTTTTTTCGGTTTTTTCTTTTTTGTTGTTTTCTTTTTCTTTTTGTTTCTGTGTTTTTTTTTTTTATTCTGCTGCTTTTTGCTTACAACAACAAACAAGGATCAAGCACGTAGTACGAGTGCTACATTCAGAGCATGGAAAAAAAAGAAGGAAGAGCGCAAAGGAAGGAGGCTTAAAAAAAAGGTAACGGAAGTATATACCACTTGGTATGCGTATGTTGTTAGTGCGAGTGTGTCTGTATGTGTGTGGGTGTAGGCGTGGTAACATCTATGCTAAAGGCAAGAGAGTAAGAATGTAAGAACTTTGCCTGGCTTTGGGTTGACTTAAATGCTTTTTGCCTAATGGAGCAACGTGGCAAGGGCAAAAGACAGAACCAACCACAGCCGCAGTAGCAGCAGCAGCAGCAGCAGCAGCAGCAGCAGCAGCAGCAGCAGCAGCAGTAGCATCAGCTGAAAACAGCCACAGTGGCAGCCACATCTTTCTGACACCAATGATAGGCGGAAGTGCGCCCACATGGCGTACACGTTACATGTACGTAATTTCAACACTCGCAAATACTTAATGAGTTTGTTAACTCATATTTTATGTGTGTATGTGTGTGTATATGTATATGTATATGTATATGTATATGTATATGTATATGTATATGTATATGTATATGTATATGTATATGTATATGTATATGTATATGTATATGTATATGTATATGTATATGTATATGTATATGTATATGTATATGTATATGTATATGTATATGTATATGTATATGTATATGTATATGTATATGTATATGTATATGTATATGTATATGTATATGTATATGTATATGTATATGTATATGTATATGTATATGTATATGTATATGTATATGTATATGTATATGTATATGTATATGTATATGTATATGTATATGTATATGTATATGTATATGTATATGTATATGTATATGTATATGTATATGTATATGTGTATGTATATGTGTATGTATATATGTAATTGGATGCCTAGGAATTTAAAGAGAGGATTTCAACTTAATGTATGAAAAGATAGTTTCGATCTGATATTATTATTAGATTATATTAGATTAGATTATTAGCTATAATACCGATCTATATACTACATATATGTTTATACTATATATATTTATATATTTACAGTTAAGTCAATTCATTTACATAGGAATTATATACTATAAGTGTTTGATTCATTTGGTTCCTTGGGCTGAAATTGCTTGAAATATGTCTGACATGATTGATGATTCAATTGATTGAAATGTGATAAATTGATGTCTGCTGTTTGAGACAGCAGCAGCAACAACAATAACAACAACAGCTCATGTTGTAGTAATAAATATTGTAAAAAAAAGGGAAAAGAAATCAAAAGAGAAAAAAGGAAGCAAACTGCATGGCAAACATGCTGTGACAAGGGCTCTTACCACTTCACTATGAATATACGTATATGGAACAGTTCTGTACGAGATCAACTGTATACCTGATAAAAGTGGACGCTTAGCTAGTACCACAAAAAAGGAAATATTCAAAAAAAAAAAGAAGAAGCACTTTGTAAATGCGTGTGTCCTGCACTAAGAGGATTCTCACTGAAACAGACTGAGAGCAGGACCTGTTTTTATGCATGTGGCTGGTAAGCTGAAAGTTTCCTCTGGATGGGCAAACTCTCAAGTATATGTGCAAGTGTGAGTATATTTGGTTTTTCTTAAGTAAAATAGCTTTTCTTTCTTTTCCTTTCCTTTTTTTACATTTACTTTTCTTTTTTCTTACTCTTCTTCTTTGTCAGTTTTCTTTTGTGCGTATGCTAATGCACAAAGTGTAGGGCGAAGCATTTAATCAACTTTAAAAGAAATAAATTGCATGTTCTGCTACCCAACAATGTATATACATATATATATATATATATATATATATATGTATTGATATTTTTTTTTAGTTAAATAATAAATCCATTAGATTTATTAGAAATGAAAAAAAAGGAAAAATAACTACAGGATTTTCCTTAATTCTATTTACTCTGACTAGTTCCTTTTATAGCTCTTCTATAAGCAGCTTAACATTTCAACAGAAAGCAAATCAATCAAGTGATATTTTATTAAATTAACCCAAATTAATAATAATATATAAATGTAATAAAATGTTATCAATTTTCTTGCTTACATACTTCAGTATTTATCAGCAAGAAAATGCTTAAATGAAATTTTCTTGTAAATAGTTTTCCAATATGCCAAACAAATTTATGGCATTTCTAGGAAAATTGTTGTATATATTTGCATGTGACAGAATAATATTTGAAATCAGCAACAAATATGTTTTAGCTGCGACATATATGGAGCACACACATATATACACAAGTTCACACATATATACACACACATACACATACATAAGGGAGCAAGTAAAATATAGTTTTTCCTTTGTCAAAAGAAACCCAAGGTTCGAAGTTTAAAGTAATTGCTGTTTATCCCATAATATTGTGATAGTTATATGCTATACACAACTTTATATGTATGTGTGCATGTGTGTGTGTTTTAGTGTCTGTGTTTGTGTGTTTGTGTGTTGTGTATAGTACGTATACGCCCTGCTGATTTATGTTGCACACTTTTTAAAGCTCGTTGTCAAAAATAAAACTTTTTTAGCGCTTTGCAAAAAAACAAACAAAGAAAAGCGTCAAAAACTTTTCTTGCGTTTGCCAAAAAAAATAAGAATATAATAATGTTTTTGTTGTGTTCTTTTTTCTGCTTCTTTTATAGCATATATATATATATTTTTTTCTTTTTAATATATTGCATATACTTTTATATATATATATTTTATATATATACTTTCATAAGATGCAACAAAACTCATTAAAAAGATAAAAAATTTCATTTAATTTCCCTTCAATAAATAATACTACAAGAAATAAAATTTATAAGAAATAAATAATATGAAAATAATATAAAAAATCATTTAAATTTTTTATATTTAAATATTATGGTATTATTATATTTATATTGTTTTTAATATATAAATTAAATATCTGTTCCTTAAATTACTCTTAAAAGTTATTTAAATAAAATTGGTTGGAATTTTTAAAGTCGACTTATTAGTCTGATGGAATGCCGTCAATGGACAGTTTACTTACTGTCTGTAACATGCATAGCCCTAAATAATAGAAGATATTTGTTGTTGTTGTGTATAAACACACACAAGCACACACACCCATACAAATATATACTTGGAGCAAATATACATGGACATATGAGGGTGTATGCTGGTAGACACAGACTAGTAGATTGTTGCGGCACATAAACAACTGCAAGTTTCATAGTTAACATACTCATACACAAACACATACACAAATACACGCACATAGAGTAGAGAAGTATACCTGAAGCTGCAGAGCTTTAGTTAGCCGCGTTGATGACGAAAGTCTCATAGTGACAGGCAATTTTTGCGTTAACAGCAACAATTGCAAACTTTAGATACAATTTCCTTACTCTAACTTCTATCTCGCACTCTCTCGCTTTCTCTCTCTACCCCTCTGTATCTATCTGTGTTTCTAACTCTGTACTGTGGTTGTGTTGTATATTTTGTACAGTAGTCATTGCCATATGTATACAAATGTTTATGTGTATACAGAACTTGCCTGAGCATCCATTTTTTGTATTTTGTCTCACTTCCTGCCAGTTGCCTTTCACAACGATTGCTATTGCCGCAGCTCATGTAACAGCTTTTGGTAGTGTAACTGTAACTGCCTCTCGCTTACCAATTGTATCCCGCCTCCCTCTGGTTAGTGAGCATAATGAATTACACCGGTACACGCGCTAGCCAGGACTTGTCGTTGTCATTGCTCAGACAATCCTTTTTTGCCTTCATCAGGCTGCAGTCGACTGTCAACGAGCTACACAAAAAAAAAGAAACAAAAACCAACAGAAACAACAACAACAGCAGCAACTGAAGTTAGAGCTACATTTTGATACCGTACAACGCTTTGTTGCCTGCCACAATTTTACAATTGACTGTTTCTCTATACGGGTTGATGCTCGCTAATGGTAAGCCCTATGCCGTGGCAGATGCGGCAAGTGGCAGTATAAGGGGAGGCAAAACCGTAAAACGCTCGACTTGTTTTACGCATTATTTACTTGGCTGGGATGCTGCTACGCATTACGTGCTACACTGTGTGTGTGTATATCTCTGTCTATCCCTGTGTGTATGCGTGTGTATGTCTGTGTATGTGTGATACTTTCCATAAGAATAGCAGTGTTGGGCGTTGGTAAGGGGCGGGGGCGTACACGAAGGCGGAGGCATGGCAAATGAACTAGCATTACAGTTAAGTTGCGGCAAGTAGCAAAACGTTGGACTACAATTAATTTGAAAGTCTCTGCACGGTGAATGGAAATGGGATCCACTTTATATATATTTATATATATATATATATATATGTGTGTGTGGGTATATTGTATGTCTATTAAGTGTGTGTGTGTGTGTATTCTTACTGTCCCGTTTAGTAGCGCATTTCTATTTGGAAAATTTGTTGTCTGTTTATTTAAATGAAATTGAAGACAGTCAAAGTAATTTGGGGTTTGGCAATTTGATTTTCCATTGATTTCCCATCTCTTGTGAGTTTTCCCAAAAAATTTCAATATTGTACAAAATTTTGTTATTTTTTTCCTTTTTTTATTTAAATGGGAAATTTCAATAATAATTGAATTGCTTTTTTAGCCGAAAACTAAAAATTGAACTGAAACCCATATATATATATTTTCCGCTCTCATATCCTTAGGGTAAAAACTTTTCTTCATTTCTTTGACAAATTTATCAGCAGATTGCATCACAGCATCGTGATGTTCATTGAGAAAAAAAGGACATCTTTTGCAATTATACACAAAAGCGGAAATATAAGTAGGTTGCTGTTAATTGAATTCTGTTTTTAGCAAATCAATCAAGCAAATAATATCAATAATTGAAGTAAAAAAAAAACTTTGATATATATATTTATATATAAAAAAGTCTTTAAACGAAACCAAAAAAAAAGGGTTAATTAAGTCTAATAAAATGATTAACAAAAACAAATTATCAAAGGTTAAGCCTAAAAACTGCTTTAATTTAAATTGATTCAATGCTGTCTTGCATTGAAAAGAGTTCAAGTTGAGTTTCCTTTAAGGGAAAATTCAATTATCCAGCTGCCATTGCTTGAAGGTTTCGATATACATTTATCTTATTTGGGTAAAGTTTGTTGAGAATGAAGGATTACACTTACCAATTTCAAACTTTTCCCAGAGAGCAGGCAAAATAAAAGAAAATTAAACAAAAAATTTTGAATAAAGATTACAAGAATCTTTTTGACTCCACAGCGAGGGAGACAGTGACAGGGAAAGAGAGAGAGAGAGAGAGAGATATTGGGAGGGAAAGAATTAATTTTAATTTTGCTTAACTTTCTATCAATAAAATATAAAGTACTTAAATTAACAATTTCATTTATAAGCTACTGTTATGTATATATATATATATATATATATATATATATATAAATGATGAAATTCGTTTTGAGAATTTGAAGCGTAGATGTTTATTATCAAGCAGCACATTAAAAGAGAATTTAAAACACGTTTAAATTTGAATTTGAGCCTGTCCTTTCCCCAGGGTATACGAAAAATGGGCAATAAAAAATATAAAACGTGCATTAAATTTTGACATTCCTTTAGCCATTTGTACTGGCAGCCCCCCTACATCCTTTATATACTCTGCCACCTGCCCCTGCCACACATTCTTATCAAGATATAATACGCTCATATTCGTAAGCCCTTAAGATCTGTGTGAGCTGCTCCAAGGCGAGTGAACATTAAATTCATAAAAAGTTATAAAATTTCATTTGTTTTATACAAAAAATAAAAGACATTATAAAAAGTAAATCAAGACTAGATTAAAGCTAGTTAAACTGACGCGCTCTAAGCAGTGCACTGCTTATGCTACAGTTTACCTCTTCTGAGTTTAGCTTTTTGTTAGGTTTTTCTTAACTTTCAGAATAAAATATAACTGGCATATAAATCTATATACATTGTATATACATTTAAATTAAGATAAACAGAGTTGCCACTTAGCTAGTTGTTGTTATAAATCTATGTAGTGTGTATACCCTATGCTGTTACTGTTAATGAATGGGAGTATATAGAAATTTGTCAACTTGATTACTTATGCTATAAGTATGTTATTCGATTACATTTAAAGGTCTTATGTATAGCATAAGAATTGCTACTTATTTTGTGGCAATATAGCGAGCAGACACACACACACACACACACACACACACACACACCCATGCACACAATCAGCTTACATACATTGGCTATGTGTCTAAGCGGTTTACTTAAGTAATTTTAGTAGCATTTATTTGACTCACTTTGAGTCTCATATAAGATATCAATATTTGAACAGAGTGAGACTAAAAGGGAGAGAGAGAGAGAGAGAGAGAGTTTGGGCATAATATTACTTACTTGTGTTTCTGTAATGGTTTCTCCCTAATCGTTTCTTTCTTTTGTGGCTTTTTTTTTGGTACTTTGGTATAGACCAGTTTATGAAGTTGTGTCAAAAATAATTTGAGCTGGTTTGGAGTTAGTGTCTCTCACGCAGCTCATACAACATTTATTTGATATTGTATTAAATATTTAATACACAACACGATAAAACACTTTTGGCTCATTAATCTTACACCAATACACACAGCACAATACACAGAAACAGAAAGACACTCACACACATACAGCAGATTATGCTGTATGTTGCAAGAACGAGATAGAGAGAGCTAAGATGCTGCTAATGAAGCCAAGGAAATAAAGCAAAAAAAAAATAATGAAACTTTAACGCTCTTTGTGCCTAAATATTTCTTGACTGATTAATTCAAATACTGAGGTTTCTTTTGCTGCTTTTTTTTCTTTTTGGTTGTTATTTAGCTTTGTTTTGTTTTGTGTGGCACAAGTTTACGCGATTCTTGTGGCATTCAACACGGCTGACGGCGGGGCGAAAGATTTCGGTCTGGACGTAAGCGCTGTCAAAGGGAGACTGAGCGTCGCAAAGTATGCAGCAGCAGTAGTAGCTGTAGCAGCAGCAGCAGCTGTAGCATTTGCTGTGTATACCAGTATAACAGTTTTGTACATACCACCATACACATACCGCCATACACACTGAGAGCATGATATCCTTTTGAGCCACAATGACTATGAAACATAGCCGAGGGATGGACGTAATTTGGGTACACCTAGTCGAAAGCATACGTATTATCATTGGGCCATAACACGCACAATGACCTTGGGTGCAAACTATTTAACACCTTTGCCATATGTGGCTAAGAGGCAAAAGCAAATTAGTAATCTAATGTGTGTTTAATTTGATTATATAGAACGTCTTTTTACTACCAATAAATAGCAGCCTATAACCAAAAAGTGCCTACTCCTAGCAAAATATGCTCAGAAATTATGATTTTCTTATGATTGTTTATTTTATCGTCTTGTATTGTTTGCGCGTTGTGTTACATAAATATGCCATTAAACTTAAGTGCCACAATTCAGAATTAAGATTTATAGATGCCAGTTACCAGATATCAGATACCAAATACCAAATACCAAATACCACATACCATATAAAAGTTATCAACAAAATATATATATATATATATATGAGATATCAAAATAGCAGATAGAAGAAGATATAAGCTTTAAGAATTCAGATTCAAGAACACGCAACTTGAGCAGCTTTTGTTTGGCCAAATTCAATTGGAGCACGCTATTCAAATGTCAAACAAATTTCGCAATGCCACTCAAATCAGCTCAGGGTAAGTAGGCAACAAAGTTGATGCTGGAGCATCTTCGACTTTGTGCGTTGGCACAGCCGATAGCCAATTTCAAATGGCCATAAGAAATGGAATGCCAGACAAGTTTCCTACGAAACGTAATTGAATTTTTATTGACATTGCTTTATATATATAAATATATTTATCTATATATATATATTTTCAAAAGAGAGAAGGGAAACGGGTATATGCAGAGTATGCAGGGTCAAAGTAGTATGACCAAAAATGGCGCCTGGGCGCAAAACAAAAAGGCAGCAAAATGACGTTGAGTATGAAAACAAAAGCAATATCTAAAAGGAAAGATAAAGAATAAAAGGTGGAAGTGGTATATAGAAAATATGTACTGAAAATTAATTTATATTTTAAAAAATAAGAAATTTACTTTTAACCAAAAGAAAAGTGGCCTCAAGAAAAGTGGCCTCAAGGCATAAAAAAGTTTCCAATAACTTTATTAGCTACCAGCGGATGATTTCCTACAACATTTCATATGTGTCTTTAATATATATTCAAATAATATTTTATTAAACATAACATAACATATATAGTATATTTGAATATATGAATCTAAATTATTTTCACATAAATTGACCTACATTTTTCTTAGCTAAATCTATAAAAACTATTAAAAAAAATGTATACCTTCCACTTTCTTCAAATATTAGACTATTTTAAACTATCTTAAACATAGCATATCATGAGTATATAAGTATATTTCATTTCGATTCGGTCAGGACTATATATTCAATATCTTCAGCAATCTTTCTCTCTCTCTACTTGCGCGTTTAAGTGCTTCGTTTTTACACACTTAACTACACTTTCCGTACCATTCAGCAGAGTTATAAAAAGGTTCTCGTTGACCATTTAAAAGACATAAAGTACTTTATACTTGCTTTATAGACAGTGTATAAGTTGAAATGCTTTACGGACGAATAGACATGCATTTTCCTTTTCATTGTAGAGAATTATTAAATGAATAAACTAAACAAAATGAATAAAATTTCAAAAATAAATTAAATAAATAAAATAAATAAAATAAATAAAATAAATAAAATAAATAAAATAAATAAAATAAATAAAATAAATAAAATAAATAAAATAAATAAAATAAATAAAATAAATAAAATAAATAAAATAAATAAAATAAATAAAATAAATAAAATAAATAAAATAAATAAAATAAATAAAATAAATAAAATGTCAAAAATAAATAAAATAAATAAAATAAATAAAATAAATAAAATAAATAAAATAAATAAAATAAATAAAATAAATAAAATAAATAAAATTTCAAAAATAAATAAAATAAATAAAATAAATAAAATAAATAAAATTTCAAAAATTTCAAAAATAAATAAAATAAATAAAATAAATAAAATAAATAAAATTTCAAAAATTTCAAAAATAAATAATATAAATAAAATAAATAAAATGTCAAAAATAAATAAAATAAATAAAATAAATAAAATAAATAAAATAAATAAAATAAATAAAATAAATAAAATAAATAAAATAAATAAAATAAATAAAATAAATAAAATAAATAAAATAAATAAAATAAATAAAATAAATAAAATAAATAAAATAAATAAAATAAATAAAATAAATAAAATAAATAAAATAAATAAAATAAATAAAATAAATAAAATAAATAAAATAAATAAAATAAATAAGATTAATAAAATAAATAAGATTAATAAAATAAATAAAATTAATAAAAGAAATGAACTTCAAAAATAAATAACAATTTTTAAATAATAAATAATTTAAGGCCAAATTATTAAGGTGTTAGCCACCAACTGTTAAAAGGCTAAAGCGCTTCAATTTAGGGCACAAAAATCTTTGGTAACAAGGCAGCTTGCAGCTTAAACTATTGCCCAAGAGAATAGCCTGGGAAAGTATTTTTAGTTAGGTTTATAACTGAATTCTAGACCCAATTTGTGTTAACGGTATGTATAACTATATCTGATGTGGAATAAATCTTATAAAAGCTGATATTATGTTATCGTTATGAACTGTTAGAGTATCTCCTACTTGGCCCAGTCATGACTATATACTTACTTTTTATCACCTTATCAGAAACTTTAATAGTAACAGAGCGAGAGAATTTCCCATGTGATTCCATTACAGTACAGTACTTTTTATGATTCAACTCTAATTGATGGCCCCACTGGTCAGCGATGGAGCATTGCCTGCTGTGTGCCTTACAATGGCCCACAATGTGCCACAATTATCATTTACAGTCGCCTCGCGGTATAGTGCCAACGTTTTTGCTAATTATAAGAAAATTCTCCACACTTTCAGCTTCTTCCTTAACTCTACTGCACTCATTTTATCGTAGCCCGCTTGTTGCATGCCCAACTATTAAATTATTTTATATGGCACATTAAAATAAACTACGCAAATGAATTATAAAATAAAAAAAAGGGAACTCAAATAAGATGAAAGAAAAAAATACGAAAAAAGAATGTTAGTTGAATTGCAGCCGTTGCCAAGAGCATAAATGAACGCAGATTCAGTTGAAAAGCAAAGCAGACCAACCCAAACAAAACCGACTCGACCCCAATCCCAATTGGAGACCAGAGACTAGTCTGGCCTGGGTAACACATGGCCACACATGGCAGCATCTCCAACTGGCTCATTGCTATTATCATAGTGTTATTATTGGTATTACTATGCCGCATGTTGTGAGAGTTCTAAGCAATTACTTAAAACGCTTCGTTGGCTCTGCCACTGCTACTGACTTTGGTCCATATTTGCATGCCGCTTGGCAAGTGTCGGCAATAGTGACGGGATCGCTCTTAAACCAAACAAATACAAAAGCAATAACCATAGCCACAACAACAATAAAAAGAAGCAGAGGGAAATTATGGATTGGACCAGCTGCAGCTGCATCAGCTGTCTGTTGGGTTCTGACATAAATCTGAGCCGGAAATAATACTCATACGCTGCGTGTGACCACCACACGCTGCTCATCGATTGTGTCCGTATGGATATTCGTATGTGTATGCGTATGCGTATGCGTATGGGTATATGTATACATGTACCCTGACAGCAGTTTGTACACCTCAGTGCATACGAATGCTGTTGATTGGATACCATTGTCAGTGGTGCAGCGGTGACATGCCACCGTGCTACAGTACGTTGTTCACATATTTATTTACAATTTAAATGCATACCCGACTTTGTATGTCTATGAAGCTGTTGCAAACGATTGAATCACATAGAGCTTAAAGCATTTCAATAATAAAACTTAATGCACAATTGTTACACATTGTTATTAATATTTTATTAACCTGTCCAATACACTATGTTCCCTTGCATCTTTATAGCATGTGCAATGAGGCAAGCCAGATCATTAACATCTTTGCTTTTCGTTCTGGCCAATTGAGTAGACTTACTCCGACCTGTTATATGTGGTGTCTTATCAAGCTTTTCGCCTTTATGTCTCTTACGTATAAATGGCCACTCAAAAAGTTTACTATTATTACGTTGCATGGTATGAAGTTGCTCCAGTTTTCTACGTATTGCTTGCACCACATGTATTTTAGCTTGGCAATTAAAGTTGGTAATGTTGCCTTTAATCTTAAGCACATCATCGATGTTCACGTACGGTGATGGTATGTAAGCTTTAGTTGGCTGCACTGCGTCCAGCCTATTCAAGCGACGCACAAGTAAATCCACCTTCCACAATGTATCCTCCATGAATGCTGTAAGATTGGTTGAGCGTGCCATGCATTCCATAACCCTTGTCAGATTCGCGTGCTCCTTGTGCAGTCCATTAATGCATTCAGCCATGCTTGTGGTACTATTGGATGCACTACGGCTACGTGCCAACTGGTTTTCAATGATTACGCTTGCCACAGCAAGTTTTACTACCAACAGCACTGTCTTCATGCTTTGCCCTATGAGATGCAGACTTCTAACAGAATATTTACGCTATAAAAATCATAATTTCTCTTATCAATAGCACATCAAATAAATGGCTTATGACTAATTAGAATTGTTTGCTTTAATATATATATATATATATACATATATATTAATTAGAATTTACTTTAATTACTTTATGCAAAATAACTGTATGTGTAGTCATAAATTTCGTTTGTCAAGCTTTGCGAGCTGTGAACAAATATCTAACACCTAATTGCAAGCGGCTTATAAGCTCATCCAAATTTTTGCGTTGGGTTTCACAATTTCTCTCTCTGTGGCAAGTTTGCCGCTTACCTGAGTCAATGGCTGTGGCTTCCCCTGGACTGTGCACCCAACTCAGTCTGGCTTGCGGCACATTGTGCTGTGGCCAGAAATAAGCCTTTTAAATTAAGGCAGACCACAAAAAACTGAGCAGTTAAGCTAAAAGCGGCAAGTGCCATTCAAAACGTGCAGCTGCCCCATTGAATGTATAACAGTTTAATCAGCTCAACTGGGAACAAAAAAAAATATATTTTAAAATAAAAAAAAAAGTTTCGCTTATGCTTTATATATATATATATATATATATATATCCCTTAACCCCTGCCGTGACCCTCTTCAGAGCCTAGCAGCGCGTTCAACTTGGTTGCCCTCAGGCTGCCCGGGGACCAATTTCTTCTCGTTTGGCGCGTTAAATTTATTGTTTGCGGAAGTTCACTTTAATGGCAACGCCCAGCTGCCATGCCTGGCTGTAGGGCAGTCATCTTATACCACCAAATACCACCAAACAACACCACACAACACACACCATACACTTCATATACCCATCACCACACACACCCAGAACATTAGCCAGGATTTTAGTTGTTGACCTTCAGTTGCAAATAATTTCAACTCATTGTGTTTAATGTCGTGGCAGCTGTTTCTTATTGGCCTACATTTGATGTGGGCGTGGCTGGCATTTGCCTACTTTAACTAGACTATAATTTTTGCATTTTTGTTTATTTATCTGGTGGCACGTGCTATGGCCAATAGTCATTTGATTTATGATCCACTATCCTTGCCACACCAAAATATTATTATTATTCCGCACTCATAAATATTTTTTCGCTGATCATTTTTTTCTCGGTTTATTTTTTTGTTGTATCTCCCTCTTTTGCTATTGTTGTTGTTGTTGTTTTATTTATTTATTTATATTTTTTTTCTGTTTGGAATTGTTTCTTATTTCATTTCCATTTTTTATTTATTTTTTTTTTGTCGTTGAACTTGTAAATTGTATTTTGATATGGGTGTTCGTACTGTAAACTGACACGTACTGTCCCATCCTTTCTTTATCAGAATACATACTTTAGTGGCCGTTAGCCCTTTAGCCTGTTACACTGTTAGCCTGTTACACTGTTGGCCTGTTAGCCAGTTGGTCTCCCAATGGACAACTAATGCGTTTATAAAGTGTTAACATGGCGTATGCGTTATATTTATCAAAGCTGCTTCATTTTAATGGCAGCTATGCGGCAACTGTCGCTTGTAGTTTGAGCTTATGTTTAGGTTTCTTCCTTATGCCTTGATTTATGCTTACAATAAACGATACCAAAGCCACGCCTTTTCTACCATTTTTCCGCCTTGCATCGCCTCGACCCGACTCGCCTTTAATGGCATCCTTAAGTGCTCGTAAAATTACTGAACCAAACTCAAATGCTTCTCATAGCAATTCTCTGTGTATGTGTCTGAGTGATTGTGTGTGTGTATGTGCCAGGTCATAAATTTAATTGCGGCGATTATTGCCTGGAATTAGCTTAAATCTTAGTTAATGGTCGAATTTTATTCCTATTCAACTGCAGCACAGAGACTAAAGGTCTAAATAAATTGCATCGAATTAATATAGAACAAATGTAACAATATATATATATATATATATATATACACATATACAATATATATGTATAAATATAGATGAATTACCAAACACTTGAATACTTTATTAATTGTATTTATTAGCCACAATAATACATAAGATGCTTTCCGTTAACGCAAAGCACTTAATTGGCTTTCACTTAACGCAAGTGCTAAATAAATTTGAGAGTTGAACTTAAGCTGCTTTTAGTGCTTATAACAAATGATATATACATATAGATATATATATATATATATGGTTGTATATAGTGAGTAAAGTATGATATATAAAGAGAAGCAGATTTAGCTTAAACTTTTGCCAAAAACTTTCGGAAAATCCTTTTGAATCCTTTTCAACGAAGTAAACTAAAATTTTTTGCATTTATGCAAATTTTTTCTTTACGTACATTTTTCATACTGACGCCAGCAACCGCACTGACAGTGACAGTGACTAAAACTTAAATGCAGTACACACACATATACACATACACAAATACACACACACACACACAAACATAGAACACACAACAATTTATGTTGAATTGTAGATTTTAAACTCAACAAAGTAATTCAGCCAATTGAACTAAAGGAAAACTAAACCTAATTGCTTGAGGGAATACAGAATGTATAAAATGGTAAATGTAAAATGAAAAATGGAAAATGGAAAAATGTCGCCAAGTAAATTTGCAAATGTACTTAAAATTTACAGTTTTCCCCCATATATATATTTCCTTTTGTTTGCCATATATGATATGCAGACATAAAACAACACAGCAAATCGAACTTAAACTGATTAGAGCATATGCTGTAGTCAGGTATTCCCTGTATTATATATGAGGTGCTATTAAGTAAATTTACAGCTAATATTTGTCATAGTTAAAGTAGCATATACTTTATAGTAGAGTATGACACTTTTATAGGGTATAAAGCTAGAAAAAGCTAGTTGGTAGCATGCATAATGAATATCATTAAGTTTAATAAAGAGAGACAGAGAGAGAGAGGGACAGCGACAGTGATTTCAGCATAACTTATTTAAAATGGCTGCAAAAAGTGTAAATAGAATGTAAACACAAATGCAAATGATAGAAACGTATAAAAGTAAGAGTAAAAGCCGGAAAAAACTAAACGACAGGAAGAGGAATAAGAAGCACAAAACAAACGGAAGTGAGTCAAGCATACGCATGTGGGACACAACTGAAACGGTATATATGTTAGTATATGTATAAATATATATGTGTGTGTGTGTGTCTGTTACTCATTATTATGCTCAGCACTGTGTGTGTTGCTAATATTTATGTTGCACGACGAGTATGTCAGCGGACAACGACCAACGACCACCGAACGTCGACCGTCGAACGTCGACCGTCCAACGTCGAACGTTCAACGTCGACCTTCACACACGTCAAGCAAATGCAAAGCAACAAACGTGCGCCTAAAACTAGACTAAGCATTTTGTCATTCTATCTGCTTTGTTCATTTTGCTGTCGGTAACACTCATTTCAAGCATTTCATGCAGTCACGCAGTCAGTTAGTCAGTTACTCAGTAAGTCACTCAGTCCTGCAGTCTGTTGCTGAAACATGCGCTGAATTTATAAGCAATTCCCAACAAGCCCCAACTCCAACAACAACAACAACAATACTAAGCATTGTCAGTGCCAAAAAAAAACACACACACACATACACACATATATATAGAGAAAGTAAATCAAAAGCCAAAAGACAAAACAAACGTTAAATGCAATTGTTTATCTCAATATAGTTTAACGTATTTATTTAGCAACTGATTTTATTTTAATTATTTGACACGCTTTTAATTGCTTTTATTGTTTATGTGTTGAAACGTGTCTAAAATCAGTAGCAATTTCAATTCAATTTGCATTCAACAATAATAGAACATATTTAAATTGATATATACATACATATAACTAAATATCTATACATATATATAAAGAGATTTGATTGCTTCTCTACTATTTCTATATATTGCTTATATATGCTTTTAACTTGGCTAATTGGCAGCTAACTGTATAGTGAGCAGTGTCCAGTGCATAGCACTCACTAATTCAGCATTAAGTGGATGCTGTAAGCTGCTGTTAACGGGCTACAGTGAAGGTCCTTGCACATTTACTTGCATAATTTGTGTCGAGGTGAAGCACAAGCTACGCAGCATTCACTTAATTCTATGCAAAACCCACGCTAATTCAAATCTGACGCACGCAATGTGAGATAGCAAACATCAATGTTAGACAGAGAAGGCAAAAGAGAGAAGAAGAGAGACTGAGAGAAAGATAGAATATATATTTAGCTGACAACTGATATATATAACATGAACTTTTGTTGCTTAATAATTAACCACAAAACCTGTCAGTAGGATAACAGAATAACAGGACAACTCAGCATGAAGTCAATTGTTGCTCTTTAATAATTTACGCATTTATTGGTATAATTTACAAAGAGAAAAAAAAAAGTTGTGTTCCTAAGTAGTAGTAGAAACTTATTGCCAGTAGGAATAGCAATAGCAAGAGAAGTAAAAGCTCAGTTTTAGTGCTTTTAGATAGTTGTATTTAAGGACCTTTGCCCATTACCGTTTGTCGTTTAATTTACATTTAGATATACCGAACGCGACTAGACAGGAAATAAAAGGAAATGACCAAAGAGCAAGTAATGGTCTATCTCGTTTTAGTATTTGTTTGTTTAGGATGCTGCCAGGACACTTTGTTCAACATGCTACTTGTTCTGCTCGAGAAATGTTTAAAAAGAAAGAAAAAAGAAGTTTGGGTTAAAAAGAGATAAAAAAAAGAAAGAGAGAGAGAGGAAGGAAAAGCCTCTTAAAGTCATTGACAGAACTCAAACGTAATTTGTTATATGAAGTATTTTTTTTTAAGTATTTATATATAAGTTTTTGAATACGGGTAAGCCTGACTAACCAGCAACTCTAACTGAAACTCTAACTAAACTTTAACTTGCAATAAATGCTACAAAATTCCAATAATTATTCATAGAAATCATGCATATATTTTGAATGTATGCACTTCATTTGCTTGTCTGCAGTAGCTTCTAATCACTTTAAGCGGATTAAGCATATATACTAATATATTGCATGATTGTATTATTCCTATTGTACTTGCAGTTATAGCTGAAGTTGCAGTTCATGTTGCAATGTTAGTTTCAAAACTATGTAAATTTGGCAGGCAATGAGAAGCAAGCAGATGTGACAGCTGATACTTAGTGGTTATGGTAGGGGCGGGGGCATGAACTGGCTTGAAGGTATAATGAGCAACAGTCAGCCACATCCTGGCTGATGGTCCACTATACTGGCGCATGCACATCCTGCCGCTGGCTTTGCATCCTTTTTATGCCTGAATGTCTGAATTTTGGTCTCAGCGCCAGAGCTTTGCCGTAGTACACAAATTTCATCAGCTGTACGTGCTATACAGTTTCATACATAAATTAATGCAGCTGAAAGTACAATACGCACACACACACACATGCACATACACATATACATGCCTAAGCACATACGCAGACAGAGAAATGCTGCAGTATAATTTCTCTTGCCGTTATTAAATAGAAAACTTCACTCTATGAGCTGTGTGTGCAGCCCAGTAACTAGGGGAAAGCTCTAAAAAAGTAAAAAAAAAGCATAGAAAGAATAAAGTAAAGCAGAAAAGAAAGAAAATATGAATGAATGTAGAATATAGAATATAGAAAGTGGACTGCGCGCTTTTTTTTCTCATCTTCATTTTATCCGTTTTTGGCAAATATGTGTACTGCAGACTTTTGCTTATCTTTTGGGACTATCCTTAAAGCTAGCTAAGCAGCACACACACACACACACACACACACGCATACATAAATAATAGACGACACTGCATTGGACAAGCATATGAGTATTTCGACTTATATTTGTCTAAGATATATATATATATATATAGACCAAAAATATTTATATTAAAAACATTCCCCATAAAAGTTGCAAGTAAATGCGGCATACCAAGTGAAGCGGCAACAAGGTAGCTACACGCCTTATTAGATCTTTATACTAACTTTAAGATATATAGATAGAGAAGGAGATAGTGAGAGAGAGAGAGAGGGGGATAGATAGAATCGATAAAGCAGATAAAGAAGCATAGAAATGATTTTTATTTTAATATTTTGTGTGCTATTGCCAAAAGAATGGAAACATTATAGTTAAATGCTAAATGCTTTTGGCATTTGAAGCAAGCCAAAGATGCTATTTTCAAAACTTTTTTGAACACATTCTGGTTCATTGCACACACACACGCACACACACACGCACACACACACACGCACACGCACACACATACACACATATGTATACTTAAATGCGGGTTACATACAAGTATTTACCATTCAGGACCACTCAGCAAATAAAATCAATTTTAATTCCTTTTGCAAGCGTTGCCCAAAAACCAAAAAAAAAAATGAATCGAAAAAAATCTTTGGCGTCAAAAAATGTTTGGCCAGGCACTTTAGGCCGCCTCGTAAAACCCATTCGAGCAATAAAATTATACAAAACTGATGCCAAAAAGTAGGCATTAAAGCCAAATTTCAATGTATAACAGTTTCTTAAGCAAAACAAAACTCTCTTTCAAATCACACTCTCTTTGCAGTCGCTTACCTTCTCGCTCACTCTCTTTCATGTTCTCTTAAAGACACAAAACAATGTATAGATGGAAAGGAAAACTTTCAAGTTTAATTTCAACTTATGACTGCCAGTAACCCTGTAGCAAGTTCTATTATATCCATGTCCTTATCTATATCCTTTATACACTCTCAGCAATCTGATACAACCTAAGTACAATCAATGGGTGCTCTTTGTAACAAACTGTTTATACTTGAGGTAAGTAGTCCTCGACTTAGGTATACAATATAGGATGAAGGATCTATTATAAGATTCAACTTTCTTGATGTAATCAGTTGTATTAAGTAGCTATATCCTTGCTCTATTGAAACTATATTAAATTATGGCATTCCTTTAAGTGCTCTGCATTGTTTAGATACCCTAAAGGATCACTGTTTAGGTACAGGGTATAATGCTTGTAATGCGATATACAAAAATAAATACGAGAGAGCAATTTGGACACGGATGTTAATTAAAGATGAACTTTGGGCTAATTGTTTCGATTTGTAGATAAACTTTTTCTATGAATCACATGAAGCTGTGTAACTTTAACCCACAAAAAAAAGGCACAACTTATACACACACACAGAGAGAGAGAAGCAGAATTTTCAAACTGAATGTAACAGGATAAATATATCCGTACAGGTAAAATGGTCCTGAGTGTTGGCCAACCTGGCTCAATTTACTGACAGCTTTGGGCTTACAATGCTGGCAACATAATTCAATTGGTTATCCAAAGACTTTTACAGCTCAAAGCCTTTAGCTGACATTGTGTATTGCGTTGAGCTAGCCAATTTTTTTACCCATTTCTATTTCTTCTACTCTTTTTTTTTTGTTTATGTCCTTTGAGATAATATTTGGGAATTTAACTTGTACAACTGGCAGGCTGCTGCTGCCGCTGCTGCTGTTATTGAGCCTATTTGGGCTCAACCTTTCAATGTTCAGCTGCCTTACATTTGAGCTGGTCTCAATATCCTAGCCTTAACATCATACACAATGAGCCATTAATATGGCATGTAAACAGCGTGAAATAATATCTGTCAATTTATTGGATTATTTCTGTTCTAATGAGTAAGCATTGTGATTGTAACAAGCTACTCTCTCTCTCTCTCTCTCTCTTGCGTTCACTCGCTCGTTCTCTCTCTATATATAATCATAATCTATAATTATAATAATAAGAATTATTCCACACTAATATCAATTCGAACAATTATATTCAATTATAACATATGCATACATAATTTGTCGCCAGATATTAAAATAACAATTTCACATTATATACAATATACAATGTACAACATACAACATACAAAAGACAATTTACAAAGAAAAACAACAAAATACAATACAATATTTTTAACAATTGAAACAACTGCAAAAACCACAACTAGACAGCGATATCATTGTAAATTTGCAATTAAAAGTTGTTGTTATTGCAACGGAAATATAGCTGCAGCAAGGATATGGTTTGTGTGTTATTATAGTTGGCATTTCTATGCTACATAAATCAAGCCAAACATACTAATAATAATAATAGTAAAAATAATATATATATATATATATATATATATATAGAAACAACTAAATGAATGTTCAGTTCAATGGGAATGGAAATATTACATAATCCATTGCTAATGGTTATTAGCATTGAAAAAGGAGTGTGACATATGCGGCGTATATGCTATTTATACATATATATATAAGTGTTGTATGTATATGTTTGTGTTATGTACTTCACTATGTTGACCTTACGTACGTGTGTGCCTGAAAAATCACGTCTAATTCCAATTTTCTATACGCATACTTCTATATACAAAGGACGTTAAGGCGTACACAGAAACGAGCTCTAAGCCAAATTACCACAGCATATATGTATATATATATATATATATATATATATGTATATGTGTGTATTTAAATGTATGTGATTACATGTGAATGCTGTATATGTGTGAGTGCAAGTGTGTAAAAGTTTGTGTATACATTGTGTTAGCTAAAAGTAGCAAACCTTTGCCACAAACACCACATCTGCCACATCAGCTCACTTTAAGCTTCAATTTGCTACATGAAATTATTTTATGGTTTGCCTTAGCGACTTTTTGGCACTTGCGTTGGCCCACAGCAGTAACAGCATCAATGGTAAAGCCACGCCCTCTTCTGGCCTGGCTGCATTTAACAAGCTTTGCATTGTACTTTGATTACATTCCTATTGTAGCACTGTTTGTTGTTATTGCTGTTGTTGCTTGCCTTGTTGCTTGTTGTTGGATGTTATTGTTGTTGGTTGTTCCTGTTTGCCGTTGTTGAAGCATTATTGTTAGCCGGAATTGTTGCTTTGGCTTTTGGCCGCCACAATTCTGTTTTTCATTTACGTCTTCGAATTGAATCAAGTTACCGCGTTTCCGGCATATTTTTTCCCTCCTCTCCCTCCTACACGTAATCAACATTTGGCATTGAAGCTGCCAGTCAGCAGTTAGCAGCCAACAGCCAAGTTCTTTTCGGCGGAAAACGCAGCTTCCGTTTTTTATAAATTCTAAATTGTACTCAAAAAAAAAAAAATAAAATTTAAGAAATATAACCCGTTCTGTTGCTAGTCAACAAAAAGCGCCGCAACTCGCTCAGCTTTTTTAACGCTTCTCTCTCCGCTTTGTCACTTCGAATTTATATTTCGAATTTTTTGCCGTGTTTTTTATTATTATGACTTTTTTTTTTTGTGTCAAGGATCAGTGCAGAACCGCTAAAACGAACAGGTGTGTCAGAAGTGGCATGCGGATGGTTGACTGCCATTTAGAGTGGATTTGCTGTGACAACTATGTGTCACGAGTTACCATTACCGCATAAAAGTATGCTATGAATTTGACTATGCCAGAGTATTCACATATAACTTTACCTTATGCAGTCAGGCAACAGTTGAACATAATCGCAACATGGTATTGTTAAGCAACCCAAAACTATTTTAACATAAACAACTTTTTATCAGAATATTTATTATATATATATATATATATGTATATAAAATATATACTTAACGCAGCATTCAAATACCTTTGCGTTATATACAAATAATTTTTATATTACATAAATAATATACCAAAATATCTGTTTAAACTTATTCAAATTGTTCAATATGATTGATAAAAGACAATTTTCAATATTTTGTATTAACTTCAATTCAATTTCTAGGTAATTTCTGGTCGTGCACTTAACTTTACTTTTTGCGGCAATTAAGTCCCAAAGCATTTCGACGCATATTCAGTTGGTCTACATATAGTAAATGTAAACAAAAACAAACCGCACACAACAGCCCAAGAGAACATTTGTACTTCATATGTACAGCATGAGGCATGTATTTATGTTATCTGTCTATATAGGTGGTGTGCACTGTCAGTAACATATATATATATATATATATATATATATATATATAAGTATGTCAGAAGTAGTCTGCTAAAGTGTATGTTCCGTATCTCGTTTAACATGCTACTCTCTCCATTAAAATTTAATCAAATTGTTAGCAGAATCTTCATTTAATTTCTATTACCAGTAAATTTCTACAAGTATTTGTGTGTGTGTGTGCAGTTGTATGTGTATAAACAGCAAGTTACTATGGGGTATTTCAACACCTTTTTGATACAAATCAATTATGCATTCATCTGTTAAGTTAACAGATGTTATCATGCAACATAACACCTCTTAACACAACAGATATTGACAATGTTAAAGTATTTCTGCTATAAAAATGATTTTAGAATTTGCTGCAAAATAATTTTATATGAATTATTTTCAGAAAATTTCCCACAGTTTATGGGTTAAGTGAATGGAAAGTTAAAGCCAAAACGTATAATTTAACAAATGAGCTGCTGTAAAATTTGTCGACGTCTCTGAATGTTGAAAAACAAAAAATTAAAAACAGTTTTTATATCTTGACCGTTATTTATATACACTATAAACACTACATCAAGTGCCACATGTGCAACATATATAAAGCTAATAGATTGTATAAGTTAATCTTATGTATGGGTAAACTCTTTTTTTTTATTTAAAACCAGCTTTAATCCAAAGTAATTTGATAAGTCTAACATATATATATATATAGAAGCATTTTGACATGTTTATAACAACTTGGATAGAAGTTTGGTACAACTTTACCCAGGACTTTAGCTATTTGAAAAGGGTTTCCAATTTAATGTGTTATACAATTCATGATAGATGCAGAATGGCACACGTAAGGGTATTTCCTTTTTTTCTCATATTTCAGCCATGCTTTTCTTTCTTTATTTTACTTTATGTATACATTTTTTTTTTTTGTAAAAGAAAAGTGAAGCTGCCAATAAATTTCTGCTCTCCCTATAACTCAAAGTACCACAATTTTCTTCCTTTTTTTTTCTGCCGCTGCTGTTGTTTTGCCCTGAAAACATTCCGTTTGAGCCAAAAAGGAAAGCAGAGAAAAAAAACCGAGAAATTTTCTTTCATTACTTTGAGAATTTACCGCTGTTTTCACTTAATTTTCTACGCAATACAAACGTGGTAATAGTTAGTAACCTCTCTCTGTGTATGTGTGTGTGTGTGTGTGTGTGTCAGTGCTTATATGTGCTTGTGTGTGTTTTAGGCTCTGAATGGAATATTGGATCGCAAATTTAAGCGCCATGAATATGCCAAGGCATTAATTAAAAGCGGCTCACTCGTTTGGCCATTTTGCGGTCGTGCTTAGTGGGTATAGATGGCGGCCTAACAAATTCCCTATGTATACGTGTATACGTGTATTTGTGTGAGTGAGTGTGTCTATGTGTTTGAGCGTATGCTGTATATGGCTGTCTAACCATTACGTTTATGGGCATCACACATGACGCAGCAACAACAATACTAATGGATCCTGTGTCCTGAATATGACTATTAAATTCTGTGTATGTATGTGTGTGTTTGTGTGTGTTTGTGTGTGTATGTGTGTGTGTTTTCATCATTCTGCAATGCAAATTGCAGTGCAATATGTGATTTCATTCCTCGAAAAATAATAAGCCTTGGCATAATAGGTTAATCATTCATTAAGCTGCTGTCTTAATGTTGAAATTGTTTAATGAATAAATGAATATATATCCTTCAAGGCCATTAAAGTACATTAAATTTAATATTAATGTTTCTTCTTTATACTATAAGTATGTTAATTAATGCAATCAAATTAATTAAGGTATTTGATTCTAATGGAATATTTTTGATTGTTTCTTAAGAATTTGAAATGCCTTTTAGTTGGAAGTATTGAGTTCCTTTAAGCAATTTTGTTGGTAACAATGCAAATTGTCTATTGTATGCTTATTGCCAGTGTGTGTGTTTGTGTGTGTGAGTGCTTTTGTGTCCGTTGGGCATTGTGGCATTTACGTGTTTCAAATATTACAAACTTCTAGGTGCACCCGGAGTCCGTGACTGGGAGTCGAAACAATTTGTCAGTGGTGTCCACATTGCACTTGTGTCCATTTCCTGTGTATGTGCAGCCGCATCCTAATCGTGGGCAGTGTCACGTGACGCAGCGAATTGTCTGGCATCTCTCTCTGTATTTTTATGTGTGTGTGTGTGTGTTTGCTTTACTGTGCCGAGTAGTAGAAGTTGGCATTGAAAAACATGGTGGTTGGAGTATGATGCAGCTACCAATCGTTTGACCAACTGCGCATGCATGGCTTGACATGCGAATGTCATGTCACGTCACGTCATGCACGCACATCCGTTTCCTGCCCATGGCCATCATAAATAACAATATTGCTTAAGGGAAGTTGAGAAATGGCGATCATATCGAGCAAACGACAGACAACTGACAACATGAAAGGTGCAAGTCAATGGCCAATGTAATAAATGGATATGCTGCAGGCTCATCACTGAGGTGTGGCATCATTACTATGTTGAAATGCTTTTTTTTTTTTTTGAGCATGCTGTGTGGTATATGGAATATGGGTCATGGAGCAGCCAGTAAATATTTAAACCATTATAAAGTATTTTTGAAAATAGTTTGCCATGCAAACTTAATAGTTCTAAGCCGAAAAGTAGGCAACAACTGTTGCCGCTAAAAAGAATTTGTAGAGAAATTTCAAACATCTTTCAAAAGCCTTTAAATGGACTACCGTTATGTCGCTTACCCTTGCCACATACTTATAGCTCATGGTTCATGGCCCTTGGCACAAGGCACACAGTGCTGCTGTCAGCAAATTTTGCCCTGCAGTGGCAGGTACACAGGCTAAAAGAGAGGACAATACTTTATCATTAAGAACTTGACAGGCAACGAAATAAGTTTTGCCGTCAGCAGCATAAGTTGTGCCTCATGGACAAGTATCAAGGTATCAGGGTGAACCAAAAATTTTAATGGTCCTGCCAAAAACTGCTGCAACCTGATGGGCGTTTTTGAGGGCGTGCCGCGAAACATCTTTTATTAATTCAATTTTATAAAGTCTTGAAACGTGCTCAAAAATTTCCATCTACTCCGACGAGCAATGCATGAAACAATTACAAAAATCAATGCAAGTGCTTAAGCATATGCATAACACATACACACAAGCACACATATACATACACAGTGCTGCAATAAACTAATTAATTCAATTACTGTAAATGTATGAAGTGCCAACATTGGCGCTTTAAGTAATTTACGCAGAAACTATAATAAATCGCCTTATTATAAATAGTTCTTTAAACTAGTATAAAAATTGTATATTTTGTATATATTTAATTGAATTTTAATAAAAAAAAAAAAAAAAAAAAATAGTTTCTTATTTTTGCCAGAAATAAAAAGTAATATAAATCAGGGATATATAATGGTGTTTAATGAGCTACGTCATTTGCAGCAAATTGTTTGATGTCTGCTATATATAAAATTATTTGATTAATTAATACACTATGTTTAAAATAATTGCCATAAAAAGCTACTCAACACTTGCAACGCAAAACGTTTTTGCCTTATTGAAATTATCGAAAAAAAAAAAAATTAAAAAAAAAATTGAAAAAAAATTTTTTTTTTTCATATTTCAGTTAACGTTGGCTGTCAACTTCAGGCTACTACGTGACTGGATTATATTCCAATAGCATCTCAATGACGTGCTAAAAACTTGGGCAACAGCTTTACGCTTAGACTTACTCAATTGATATGCCAAAATGCTTAAATCAGGCACAACTGAAATGTTGGCCAACAACAACAAAAACAACTAATTCAGTGCATCTTCCATTTCAGCCACAATTATTAAAGTGGCTTCAACTGAGGCAGCTTGCCAGCTGAAAGAAATTGTAAAGAAAGAAGCCGTTTTATTTTAATTTTTTTCCTTATTTTTTACTTTTGCATTTTTATTATCTTTTAAATTTTTTTTTGTTCATTTTATTTTTTATTTTTTATTGATATTTTTATATAGAATTTAATAAACGTCATTTTCTATTTCAATTTCAGCCACAATTATAAGTTCTTTCAACTGAGGCAGCTTGCTAGCTGAAAGAAATTGGAAAGAAAGAAGTTTTATTTTAATTTTTTCCTTTTTATTTTTTACATTTTTTTTTGTTCATTGTATTTTTTATTTTTTTTTTTTTTTTATATTAACATATTAGAATTCAATAAACGGCATATTTTTTTTTGAATTTCAGCCACAATTATAAACTGTTTCAACTGTTTTTTGTATATGTTATATTTTAAATTTGTTTTTTTCTTTATAGGAAGCTTGCTCACTGAAAGAAATTTTAAAGAAAAAAGAGAAGTCATTTTGTTTAGTTTTTTTTTTTTTTGGGTTTTTATTTTTTTACATTTTTTTGTACATTTTATATTTTTAAATTTTTTTTTCTTTATATCGACACATAATTTAATTTAATAAACGGCATTTTACAATTAAACGACAATTTAATAAGACTTATAATTTCTTTTTTTTTTGGTACACGTTATGCCAAATAAATATGTGCTTATACGATATATGATTTGAAATGTGCCATAACTTGTATGGGCAATGTATCTGAATAAGTTCAAATGTTTCTATTGTGGAAGAAACATTTGAATATCTGTGGTCGGAAAAACGATCATTTTTCCAAGGACATGTACATCTCTGGCCTACATTATACATGTAACATAACTGGAAAAGCGAAACAATTTTGAGTGTTGTATTGTCCTACGAATATAAATGTGTTGAATGCTTTCCATATAAGGGGATCGATTCCAAATATGAAACTATTTGGGTTGCTCAGGGCAAGCCATTTGATAGAGAAATTGTACAAGCGTACGTGTTGGACGTCCAGTCATGCGACCGGGTGCCAAGTATGGAATAATACCAAATTTACTCAGTAATCCGGTGCCATATGTATCCAGATGAGCCCAATCACTGCATGGTACCAATTCATGAAGTGTGGCAGCAGCCAGACACGATGATGCATGTCCATCTCCATCATTGGCCAAATCAAAACTTAGATTCTCAGCAACTCTATCCTTGTAGAATCGCCACAGTGGGAAACGCCACATGCGATCTCCAGTTAATGATCCAGCACGTTGGAATTGCTTCCATATATAATGAGAGTTAGACCATATGCCAGTTGCTCCGCCGCCAACAGCTTTCTTGATACCAACGCACATGGAACCAACATCAACCACAAGACGTGGCTTATAAGTCAATTGTCCATAGAGCATCGGATCGGCAATGACAACAACGCCAGTACGGCTGACATTACGCACAGCCATTGACTTGGCATTTAAAAGTGTCACAACATCGCCTGGTTTACAGGACATTCCGGAAGGCAAATTCTCACATAACGGAAGAATTGCCGTTATGTTAATTGGTAGTGAAAGGGCAGCAGCTGCCCTCATGGATGCTAGTATTGTTGCAGCGCCAGTTAGATCACCACGGAATTCATCCATATTCTTGGCTGGTCGTAGATTTATACCACCAGAATTGAATGTAATGCCTTGACCTACAAGCAGAATAGGTTTGTCCTCTGGTGCTGTACCACAATAGGCAATTTCCAGCAATACTGGTGGCTCGCATGACCCCTTTGCAATCATCAAGAATGAATTTAAACGCTGCTGTTCGATCCATTCCATTGTGCGCACTTCCACAGTAATGCCGCATGGACATAGGGCATCAACTGCAGCTTGAGCAAATATTGTTGGGGTCATGCAATTAGCTGGCGCATCCGACAAGCGCCTGGCCAAGTTCTGTGCCTCCGCTTTGAATAAACCTCTTGTCCAGGAATCCAAATCGGGTGAGCCATGCAAGTCCAGCTTTGGTATAACATGACGATACTTCTTACTCAAATTTTCTTCATAGCGCCAAATTGCGAGAGCAGCTCCTTCAGCTGCCTGCTCTGGATAGTCCATATGATCAACATGCACCTCATTGCATCTAAGGGATTGCAATGAACGTGCACCAATGCCAGCTGCAATGCGAACATTCTCCATACCCTCATCTAGCATCTCAAGTTCATTGAAACCAATGCCTTCTAGTCCAACGCCCACAATGCAAATTGAACGAAAGTCGTTGTCCACATTGTTAAATATCTTACCCCGCCCTAAACGTCCCGTTATCTTGGTTTCGCATATAAGCTCCGTCAATTTGCCTTGCGTCCGATCATCAAATTTTTCGCCAGCAGGCGTCAACCTCGGTCCTTTGCCGCTCTCCTTCTCGTAAAGACCAAATATGATTCCCTTTCCTCCTTGCTTGCTAGCCTCGCCCGATGCATAGCGCAAATAGGGATTTCTGGCGTAACATATACGGTCCGACCGACGCACGAACCTAGTCAGCAAAGGTCTGTATAGAATCTGGAGTTGACCACGTAGATACATCTTATGTTTGCTTTTGAGTTAAAATGTTTCCTTTTGTTTCCTTTCAAAGGACTGTCCTTCACGTTAGATATTGACCTTAGCCTTGCCTTACGATTTAAATATGTTAACTGGAATTGGGAAATTTTTACTTGAGCTCGTTATTGTGATTTCGGTTAAAAAAACAAAAAAAAACAAAGTGTAAAAAAATAGGAATAATTTGCCAGGAAAGGAAAGAACTAAACCGGACTCTGTCAATAACTTAAATACCAAATATGAATGCTTTCAGTATGAGGTAAGAAAATGAATGACACCAGAGCCTACTTGTAGCCACAATATATGGATATTTTCACATTTTAAGGCTACTAGATCGAAAAATTTTCATATTTTACCTTACAAAAGGTTACTAGATCAAAAAAATTTAAATTTACAAAATATGGAAATAAATTATAGAAAAAAATGAGAAAACCATACTTTACCTTATAACAGAATTTAAATAAAATTCTTAATCTAATTATTTAAATTAAATTAGTCTGAATTAGTAAAATTATATATATAAAAAAATATTTTATATAAAAAATGGATAAAATGCCATAAAGGTGAACGGAAAAAGCAGTTTTTTCTATATATTTTATATATTAATATAATTTATAGTATATCTATATTATATATTTATTTTATTATTAACTGCGAAGGAAGCTAATTAGCGGAAATCATAAAAATTAACTATTTTTGCCAGCAATTTTAGCTGCTTTAAACGGAACTACTTTTGACCGGATGCGATCAACAGATTTTATTATAATTATTAATATATTTTATATTATACTATATTATATCTTTTATATTGTTTTAATATGAAGAAAATAATTTTTATAGAAATTATAAATAAGAAACAGAAGAGATGCTCCTTAGCTGAAGGGAAATTATTAATTTGAGCAGGAAGATTAATTTTATTTATAAAGCTAACAGATATACTTATAACAAAGGCAACCAGGGCCTTCAGCTATATCTGAAGTCGTTCTATATAGAAAAGTTTAATTTGCAATAATTTTTTCTATATTCTATAGAGCCAAATTACTTGCGGTTCTTTATATCGATAATGCAGCATTCATACAGTATTAATACTGATCTTAAAAGTTGCAGCTCTCGTCAATTAACAAAGCAATTCAAAATAGGTAAGAATGTAGTCGAATGTAGTGATTGATTGGATTGAGCTATTGATGCTGATCAAGAATATATATATTTTAAGGGTGGACGCAGCTTATTTCTATCTATTACATTATATTCTCGTTGCAATCATTTAGTTCGTTTTCTCTTTATTCAAAGAGCAAAGGAAATAGGAAAACATTCAATTATCTTGAATGGATAAAAAATATGCAACGGTCGACCAACAATAATATTCAGTCTACATAGTAAATAAAATATGTATAGTATTTACTATGATGTAACCATAATCTAGTATTGTATACATTGTACTGGAAACCAAGTTTCTAGCAAAGCTACATCAGTCTGCGGTCTAGACTATAAATATTACATATATATAGCATATATATATTGTATTTATATTATATATATATATATATATATATATACATATATACATACACATATATATATATATATATATATATATATATATATAAGCCCCTTCGCCTATGAAAAAGGAAACGGACGCTCTAATGAAACTATTCAGATACTGTTACATCCTGCACATTTTTCCATAATCTTCAGTTTTGAAATGTTATAGAAATGCTACAACGAAGACCCTAAGATACGCTATAGTCAGTTTTAATGTATAATATGATGGATGTTTACTTACGCAAGCTTTACTGGCAGACCTTAATATAAAAGTTGTATAATTATAAAAAGTTAATATAAATAATGAACTTACCAAATATTAAAAAAAAAAGACTTGAAATAGTGCAAATATACACCGCAGCTTATCTTGAATTAGTATTTCTTATTCACTCTATTGGATTTATACGCGGTTTATTTGATATTTAATGACGAATTATTTTTTTGTTTTAGAGGTGTCCACAGTAAAAATAATGTTGTATGTCTTATTAAGGTATTGTGTAAAGTATTTCAAATAATATTTTTGAGAAATGAGATGTTGTCAGACTTGTACAAATTTAGTCTAAGGCTACTATGCTCAATGACTTTTCATTTCTTTACTAAATTGAAATATAACAGATTTTTCAAAGATAACTTGATTTAAATTTTGCAATAAATTTAAATGTATACTCCTTCGTTGCTGAGTTAAAAAACCTTTATTTTAGGTTCTTGTTGATGTTATGTGGGGGCAAAATGTTACTCTAAAAGCATGTTTCCCATTGACCCAAAATTATGAACTGCCCCGCAGTATGTATTAAAAAGAAAAAGATATATTTTTTTAAGTTCAAATCTGCATATATGCATTTCTTTTTTGTTTTATTCAAAATTTCTGAAAAATGAAAGCAACCGAAAGAATCGCAAATATGTACAATGGATTTGAAATGGAATTTTTAGTGGGTTACATAATGGAGCCAGTTTAGTCGTCATCATCCAACATCTTGCTTTCGTAGCTGATGTAATTAGCGGGCACTGTAGTTAAAGATTGAAAAGCACCGTCAAACTGTGGCAGGTAAATACTTATAGCGCCAGATAATAAATGTTGCAAATAGAGTCCCTGGAGACGAACATAAAGCATAATAACCTCGAGTCGCGAGATGCAAAAGTGCCTCATAACCAAATTTAGTATGGTGTAGTTACAAAAAATGTTGATGATCAGAAAAACCATCCAGGGCAACGAACATAAGACAAATATACGTAGTGGGAATAGTTGCCACTTTGATGGAACCTTGATTTTACTACGTAGCCAATTTAATTTGACTTCTGTTGCTGCAGAAACTTTGGCATTTCCGGAATTTGGACCTTGTTCTAAGTGGGCAAACACTGCCCGGTGCACCATTTTTTGCCTATCCACTTCTCGTTCACAAAGCCAAAGACCAATAACAAGTAGCGATGAACATGCGACTGCTTGCCATAGCATCGTTTGATGGAATTCATAGCCAACATATAAAAACATTTTTCGGTTAAATTGCAAATTTGATATTTTAATTCCAGCGTTTGCCTCTATGGTTGGCTTTAAGTGGGTACATATGTGCAACGCCGTTAAAATTACAAATAAAAAAATATAAATTAATTTGGACAGCATTTTGAATAGTAAATTTTATAAAATTTTTGATTCTTTTTGACCATAATTTTTTAAAAAAAGCAGTCTAACTGTACACAGATACGACGAACTTTTCACAGCCACCTTGAAAGCTATTTATTTAGTTACAACGATTTTAATACATCGTCTGTTATATTATCAACTAAGTCATCACGATTGGCTTTGGTCATGTGATAGATAACTGCACCAGGTGCTTTCTTAAGGCGATCTACTAGTGGCATTGGCTGCTTGGTCTGTAAGGGAATTGTTGCTATAAAAGGTTGGCTTTGATGTAGCAACACATTAATAGCAGCTTCAAAACGATTGCTGATCATCTCCATTTTGCCAATCTCATCTATTATTAGCAATTGATAAGAGTGTGGAGCTACTTTCAGCAATGGCAACGTGAGTTCCTCAAAGTCATGCACATAAACCGCGTACTTTCCAACTTTTGGGCGGCGTACATTATCATTTGGACTCTCACGAGCCAATTTTCCACGTTCTCCTGCCGTAGTGACAACATCGAATCCAATACGCTGGCCATTTTCTCGTACCTCTTCCGTGTAAAAGCCGTGTAGTTTACTACTTTTGTTTAATTTATCAAAAATTTTACGGACCAAACTTGTCTTTCCGACTCCTGTGATTAAATAATAGTTATATTTTAAACGAATGTATATCGACATTCACCTGGCTGTCCAGTTATTAAGAAAAACTTTGTTTTGCTTTTCTCCATATTTCAACCTATTCAAACCTGCGCTGTTACCGATAAAAAGAAGTTATCATTTTGAATAATTTGTATAACTTTGCAGAGGATATAAATACCTTGTAAAGGGGTCTGCGAAAAATATGTTCTATAGTATGCAAAATACTTGGTTTATATTTTCGTATACTCTTTTAATAGGTACTAAATTCACATAATTTATGTTTATGTTTACTAGACTTTACTATTATTCTTGAATAATATAAATACAGCAGCTATATTTGCCTTTTTCAGCTCCAGCTGATACAACGATTTACGATTACTTATCGATATATCGTAAGTTACATTGTCTTTATAAATAATTTGAATAAATAACCCGTTCTTTCTAAGATAATATATACATAAAATAATATAATAATATAAAAATAATAATAATAATAAATATAATAATATAAAAATAATAATAATAATAAATATAATAATATAATATATTAATATAATAATATAATAACTAAATAATTTAATAATATAATAATACAATAATATATATAGAATATTTTATTGCTTTTGCCGGCTCGATGTCATTTGTTTATTCTGTTTCAAATAACGACTTCCACTTATAATCAGCCTGAAGACTAACTTCGTTGTAAGTGCGAAATATTGCTCCATAAAATTGCATTTTTATTACTGAAAGCCAGATATATGAAATTACGGGCAGCGAGATTTCTGTTTTTTTATTGTTTGGATAGCGAGATGAATTATTGGTTTTTTTTGTGCATTTGAAAGTAATTTACTTATTTTTAAGTGAGCGCATCAGAAAGTCGTACATTTTAAAGAAGAGGTTATTTTTCTTAATTCAGCTTAATACATTTCGTTTAAAGTGCACAAAAAATAGCGCCGCTTTTTTCGATTTTTTTTCGCTATTTTTTTCCGTCCCGTCAAAGCAGCTTGCTTTCATTCAGAAAAGTGGCATCCCTGCATGTACAGCTAGTATTGGCAGTGTTGCCAGTGTAGCATATAATATGCTGTAGCATATGTGAAGGTATAAAAGCTTATAAATTTTTGTAGTGCTTATAGCTTGAAATTTAGCATATCTTTCTTTGAAGAGCATATTTTTTTTCTTTTGAAGAGCCGACCCTCTTTGTTTTTTTTTTGTTGTGAAAGCCTATGAAAGTGTTCGATTGAACAGACAAATCGAGGACGCAGCCTTTTTTGTTATTACTATTGTTATTACTCACTAACTGGAAGTGTAGGAAAAAAATCAATGCACTTATATCAATTCCAAAACATAAAATCAAAATATATGGAATTTCTAAAATGTTCAGATACATATTTGTTTAGCTTATGTTTTACTTAATTTAAAAGTTTTTAATTTATTTTGGCATGCTTTCATAGGCTTTCACAACAAAAAAAAAACGAAGAGGGTCGGCTCTTCAAAAGAAAAAAAAATATGCTCTAGAAAGAAAGATATGCTAAATTTCAAGCTATAAGCACTACAAAAATTTATAAGCTTTTATACCTTCACATATGCTACAGCATATTATATGCTACACTGGCAACACTGCCAATACTAGCTGTACATGCAGGGATGCCACTTTTGTGAATGAAAACAAGCTGCTTTGACGGGACGGAAAAAAATAGCGAAAAAAAATCGAAAAAAGCGGCGCTATTTTTTTCCGACACTTCCAAAAAAAACAAAAATCCTCTTGAAAAAAATATGTCTTCAAAGAAAGATTAAATTACTTTCAAATGCACAAAAAATTCATCTCTATCCAAACATAAAATCTCGCTGCCCGTAATTATCTGGCTTTCAGTAATAAAAATGCAATTTTATGGAGCAATATTTCGCACTTACAACGAAGTTAGTCTTCAGGCTGATTATAAGTGGAAGTCGTTATTAAATTATTTAGTTATTATATTATTATATTAATATATTATATTATTATATTTATTATTATTATTATTTTTATATTATTATATTATTTTATGTATATATTA